>VZTD01005887.1:1552776-1732538 GCA_013397725.1 Rhagologus leucostigma
GAGCAGGGCCGTGGCCCCGGCCCCCCCCGCCAAGCCTCGGCGGTCAGGCCCAGCCAGGCCCAGGCAGGCCCAGCCCAGCCCCCGCCGGGCCGAGCGGGCAGCCCTGTGACCTGTCCCAGGATCGGAAGCAAGAGAGAGTTCCCACGTCTCCCCTGGGTTTATATATGTAAATTTCAAGAAGCACTATTGGTCTAAATGACTGACAAGTTCAGGTTCAAACCACCACATTACCCAACACAAACCAAACAGTCTTATATTCTTTATTTACATTCTTACTTACATGGGATTTTCTCATTTGAAGTCTCCCTGTATTATGCTAATATGGAATCTGGCACAATTTTTCTCAGGTATTGATGATCAGAGTGAAACCCAGACTGTCAAAGCACAAGTATTCCCAGCAGGTCTCCCAGCTATTTTTGCTCTGTGTTGCATCCTAGAAACTTTTCTAATATGAATTTATTTTTCACTGTTCCAGGAAGTGCACCATATTTTCATCAAGAATTTGCATAACAACACTAAATCTGAGTCAAGAGAATCATGATACAGACAAAACCTGCACACTGAAGAAGCTGTTTTGATGGAAAGGATTTCACTCTGGAAAAAAAAACCCAGCCAATTGCAAAAATGGTTTTGAAGTCGGTGGAATCAAAAGTGAATGTTCCACAGTTTGATCCTGCAACAGCTGTGCACACCAGCCCAGGCTCTTGTTCCCTGCTAACTTGTCCCAACACTGCATTAGCAGGAATGCTTGACTGGATGAAGCTTAATCTTTTGTAAACTTCTCTAAATATTTATGTTTGCACAAAAACATCATCCTGTGACAAAAGTGAGATGGATGTTCTTGGTGGCTTGAAGGAAGCACATGGTCAAGCAGGATAGACTAAAGGAGGGAGAGCAATAAACTGGAAGGATAAAAGAGTAATGGAGAGTGCTTCTCTATCTTAATACAAGAAAGACCTATTCCAGGTCTGATTCTATACTGCATTACTCACTTAAAAGCTTCCCCCAAAGCTGGCAGAAGGTTCGGACATAAAAGTAACTCACTATTAGAACTGAAAGACCATTTTGATCTCTTCTCCTCTGGGACATGGGAGAAGAGAGCCTCTGTTCTTGCCCTGTGACTGTGGATAGCACAGACACATCTGTTTTGGTGCTTCTGGAAGGCAACAGCTCCCTGTAGCATCAATCTCAGCTCAATTCCAGGATTTCTTCATGCAGCCTTGGAGATAGAGAGGCACTAACGCTCAGTGGCTGCTGGAGAGCAACCACAGAAAACTCTTCTAACTGCAACAATACTTCCCAACCCACTCTCACATGTCAGAGCAGGATCAAAAAGTGTAGGGATATGGATTTGGCAGTGGAGTACAAAAAGTCATACAAAAGAGCACGCCTTCCTGGAGAGCAACTCTTCAATTTACTATCTCGCCTGTTCCACAGCCTCTCAGCAAACATTATGGAAAGAATACCTCCTAGAAAATGGACAGGTTTAGCCCCTTTTGGAGTCTTGTCTGGCTACTCCCCAACTAATTTCTGAACAAGCAGAGCTAAGGTCATCAAGCAAAGAGAGCACCTGAACTGCCAGATATATTTCACCCACACAGAAAAAACTTTCCTCATTAAGGCTTCCTGAAATATCAGGAGGGGAGGATTATTCAAGAGTCAGCTACTTTTACCAGTGGAAGAATTGATGCTACTATATCACACGGGAAAAAGCCATGATGCTAATGTAACACGATTATTGTTTTGAAAAATCAGTTAAGAAAGGATTCCTAGTTTTATTCCTTGCCTGGTCATCTCCGTTGCAGAGGATCAAGACTGACATACAGGTATGGCTGTGAAGGGTAAGCTTCATTTTCCAGTAAAAATACGTGCACTTTTGATGTGCGAGTTTTACAGTCTTTAGGCTTGCGTGCTTTAGGGTCTGAGGTCAACAAAGAAGTCAATGAAAATGTGCCAGGAGGAAATAGGAAATAATGGTAACTCAGAAGATATTTTACTGTTGTTTGAGATGATCATTATTTGTCTACAGCATATGCTCAGGACACAGACTTTATTTTTTTACCAATCTTCCCATTTGGCAGGTTACCACCTAACATAAACCCAAATCACAATTATTTAACTACCAAGTATCACAGGCAACACAACATTTCAAAATAATGTGATTCATTAAGAAAGCATGTTTAAAACTGATATGGGAATAGTTAGGACAGGATGTGTCTGATAAAGATGAGGCCAGGTTTCTACCTCTGTTTCACAGTTTCTAATCTGGCTCAACCCATAGGAGAGTAACTTGTGTCATAGACATAATAGGCTATTCAAATGCTGCCTAGGGCAGGAAGTGAATTGCTGGCCTGCATTCAGTTCTTTGAGGACAAGTATCTACTTTAAAAAGAAAGTATAGAAGCATTTTCATTAGCCTCTTCCCAAGCCAGTCTCCAGCAGCTGGAGTAAAAGTTGAGAAAGAAGTCTTCCATTTTAAATGGGTTACAATCCAAGTTCTGGCATCTGGAAAGATGTAAACTGAGCAATAATACCATAAATGGGCCTGGTTGCTTTGTTCTCTACTGTCAAATAAACATTTGCTTTAACAACAATGAATTGGACTTACTAAGCCCTTAAAGAAGCACGTGGAACTCACACTGAATTCGCTGGACATTGTGCCAGGTCTGTATTTGGCTTTCTAGCATAAGCTTACATACCTTCTCAAAAGGTCATTTAGAGTTAAATAATACATTACAGTTTGAAGAGAGATTGGGATTTCTTTCACAAATGTGAATAGAATGTGTTATCTTGCACATGGAATTCCAACAAGTATGTCAAAACTTACTGGAAAACAAAAACCTTAAGAGCAATTTCTGTGGAAATCAGCTGTTAAATTCAGCAGACCTTTTTTTAGAAGGGGTAACAAGCTCTCTTTAACACTTCTCTCCAGGTCCAGTTTTTTATCCTACACTTTTAGTTTCTTCTCCCTAATACATGCTTGTACAGTTGGGGTTCAGCTGAAGTCCAACAAACTAAATGGGAAGAAATGAATCACAGAGAGCAAAGGCAGTGAATACAATCTGCTGAATAGACTGGTGAAGTCCATGAGGTAGAGGTTTGAGTATCTGGGAGATTTGGGTAAAATCTTTTGTGCCACAAGGCATCCTGTGTGTCTTTGATGAATCACTTAAGGCTGAATTCAGCTAAATAAATGCAAGCATTTATAGCACAGGAGAAAATGTTTTGAACTAGGTTTACTTTGCAGTCAATAGAGAGCAGCAGGGACTTCATGATTAAGAGAGATCAGAGCCTTAAAAGAAATCACATTCTAAAAAGTGCACATTTCTGTCTGATGACTATGAAGAAAGCCTAAGATAACTTGCTGAGTTGAGGGCTTCTGCAGTTGCATGAGATGAATTCACGTTTACTGTAGATTTTGAAAACTCTTAAATAGAGAAGTATTGTGGCCAGATTTTCAATGCCATTACAAGAGAGATGTTTGCTGATAAATGCCATGAAACTTGCACTGAAATGGAATATTTTTCAAAAGAACTTATACACTTGAAACATCTAGACAATTAAAAAATAAGGTGTTGGAAACAGTCAGGATATCAGGATTTTGCAGCTTGGTAAATTAGGCGTTTTTTCTACTTCCTCCCCAACATGAAAAGTAGGGATAGTTGTTTTTTGCTATCCTGTGGGAATACCATAAGAACTAACACAGAAAAAATCTGAAATTTGCATACTGCAGTAATGGACAGACAAATCACCTGGAATGTATCCAGTATACATGAGATATCAGGTGGCCTACAACTGAATTCTCCTTTAGCTCAGATTGAAACATTCAATCAGTCTTGAAGGCTGGTGCTCTTAATGTGATGAATATAGTGTCTTTACACACTCGGTCCCTGACTAGGACAAATATGTACAACACTATGACTGCAAAGTTGCATGAAGAGAACAATCTTCCTATTCCAAGTGCAGCTATCCATTAGATACAGGAAGACACCAATTCCTGATCTAACTTTCAACCCTGGACTCAAATCACTAGCCACATCACATAAATCACTAGTCAAATCACATAAATTTTTATGTTATTTCTTTTGCAAACTGCAAGAGTTTATGAGGAGTGGTGAGCAGAAAGACTGCCTTAAAAAACTATTAAAGCAAGGGGTTAAAAAGAGAAAGACAAAAGCAAAAATACAAACAGTTGGCCAGCCTTACTCCTACAGCAGCTCTCTACAAATACTCAAATACATTTGTGAACTTTACCAAAAACAGTCTCAAAATGAGTCACACCATTAAAGGACAAAGAACTCAGCAATATTGCTCTAAGCTACAATAAATAAGAGCAGGAACGTTTTCACCAACATCCTACATGGCATAGCTTACAGGTGTGCCATTGGCCTTTACAACTTGGAATGGTAGGGGCCAATATACATGACTACGTTGAAAAAAAAAATTACAACATAGCTCAAGTCTGGTTCCCAGGTCAGTATCGTTCCCTGTGCACTCCGCTCTGCACAACTCACAAACTCTCTGGGAGTGGCTTGGGTGACTCTTGCCAGAGACCCCCCCAGGGATGCCCCCACCCACCACCACTGCAGCCACCCACCAGAGCTGCCCGGCACCTGCAGTGCATCAGCACTCACAGGAAATCCTAATGGGACAGTCCTAATGTGATGGCAACCTATGTTCCATGCATTTCCAGAATACAGGTAGCCCCCACATCCCCATGTCCCATCTTCCCATCTGTGTAATGCAGGTAAGGCCATCTTCCTCTTTAGTGTGGTTAGGCACTGGGCACTGGAAAGATACCAAGTGCTCAGATACTATGATATTAGGCTTGAAAAAGAAGGAAGACAGAAAAAAAAGTCTCTGTTAAGGATACTATTCAAGAAATATAAATACTTGCTAAATTACTCCAATTCCCTTATTGCTGTACTCAGCTGCTTCACAGACTAGAAAAAAAAGGTGCCTGATGTTTTACTAGTGCATTTGAGTGTGAAATAAAAACTCCAGCTGCACTAGGAAGATAAAGTGCTTAAGCAAAACATATTTTGAACCATTTCCTCACTGTTCTGCAATCCAAATAAAACACTGGTCACCACAGCAGTGTAAATGGCACCACAACACAGTAAGTACAAAATACAAAGCCCTGGGGCATTTGCATGGTGGTTTTAAAGAACTGAATCATCTTTAATATGCACACTAAAGGAAAAATACCAGGTTTCATCTTGAAATGTGAGGCAGAGTCCACAAAAGGCTGTAATAAGAGATAATCATTTTACTGAAGTGCTGGATTAGTCAGTTCAGGAAAAATACCCGTCTGCTGTTTACAAATTACTTGTAGGGTTTGGTAATTATCATTTTGTCTCCACGAGCAATACTGGCCTGCTTGCAAATTTTGTGTCCTCCCATTAATTAAATCAAGCATCCACTAAGGGTTCAACCGGCTTCTACTTCACGAACTGGAGTCCTGCTGGTTATGTTAGGGAAAAACATGTTGTAATGAGGTTCATTATCTCAATGGCATTTTACAGGCAGCGTATTAATAGGGAAATAGACTAATGTGAGGTCATTACGGAATCAAAGCAAATACAAATTAGTTTTAATGCTACTGTTCACAACATAGAGCATCAGTGAAGGCACTGAGGGAGAGAGGCTGATGCAGCTGAATGAGGCAGAGAGAAGATGGCAAAAAGGAAATTCTAAGAGATGATACGACAAATTTAGCAACATGGACAGAGGAATAAGATGTGGAGGGCAGAGAGAAAAGGAGGTATCAAAAGGGACATAAGACAAGGGCAATTGGCTTGTGCCTATGCCAACAGAGAATAAACCAAGAGAAGAACTGCAATATTAAACGACTTGAAATGCAACTCTTGCCCCTTTTATGCAGCAGCTTAATCCAATTTAAATACCTAACCATCTTCCTGGGATGAGCAGAGAGTACAGGCATGCATATATGTACTGGAGTGATCTGAGGGGGAAGCTGGTAAGCAGTCCTGGCACACTGAGAACTGCTCCCAAAAGAAAGGATGAGAACGTGACGGGGACCAGGGGTGCTTTGCTGCACAGCTGGTTAATGGCCTTGGGCATCCAGCCTTCTCCAGTAACTCAAATGGGCCAGCAAAACATATTATGAATGCAGAGGATCCAGACTCTGCTTATTTATGTAGACTCCAGCTTCATTTTTTTAAGTTATACAAAAGCACACAGATAAAATAAAAAAAAAAATGTTACACAAAGTACCTGACAATATCTCATCTCATGCTGGCTCCAGTTTCATGGACAAATATTTAGCAAGGGATACTAAAACTTATCTCTTCAGCCATATACTTTTATTACAACCATGGCTAAGACTCAGGTCATTATTTGCAGACATTTGTATTTCAGTGCCTAAGGACTGTTACCAAGCACAAGTACCTGTTTAAACAGTTTCAGCAGTCTACTGAAAATCTGGCCCAGGAAAAGGCCCATTACACTTTGTGGTTTTCTGAACTACTCAGAAGCCTTTAGTTTAGGTCATGTCCCTCAAAGATTCACACTGTCAATCTCCAAGGAACAAGCTGCTAAATAATTATCACACATCCTCTTTTCTGTGAAGGGAATAATTGTTTACAATTACTGTACTAAACAGAAGCATACATTATGTAAACACACTGACTTAAAAGATGCGTATTTTGGGAATGAGAATAAACAAACCACAAAAAATCCATCTGGATGCAAAGAACACCTTTGCAACACTGTTTGGAAGACTCCAAAGAGGTCAAACTGCCGCACCAATCTGTTTTGCAGAGATTTACTGTGGATAATGTGGCTTTGTATAACAAAAGGGGAGGGTGGTAAGTTAGTTGGTTCTCAGCTGACCAGGATCTCGACAAACTTACCATGACAGCTTCACAGCAGCAAAACTTCAGTCAAAGCTGATCCACAGTCTACTGAAGTCTGAAATGATTTCCAGAGTAGGATTCATCCAAATATACCTGTCTGTCTGAGTTAGCTGTCTAAATTTCTGTACAGCTGACAGACATATGAGTGCTTTTAGGCTTTTCTTTCTTTTAGACAACAGTAGGCCTCTAGTAGTCTAAACCAGGACTTAGTAAGTTTGCCTCTTTCTGCTGACTGTAAACGAAGTCTATGCTAATTAGTTCAGATACATATTAATTCTTTCTTCCCTTATTCCTCAATGACTCCTTTGACATCAGATGGAGCATATGTGCTTTTCAAAAGACGTACACTGCATTATACTGGATATTTCCAGGCCAGTTTTTGATCGACCCACCTTTTTCACTATGGATTTTCTACTGTCTCCAGCAGACAATGTGTGATGCTCTCAGAGTTTCATTTTTCTGCCCTGATGTATACTTGTAAAAACTACTGCAATATTCTTCTGCAGGGACATTCTTACCCTGTGTGGCTGCTGCCATGACCTGCCACCACAAGTCAGGGAAATCGGGGCTCTTGGTCGTGAAACTGGAAGCAAACCCACAACCCTGTGTCACATATCATGCCAAACTTTTGCCCTGGGAGAAGCTTTAACAGATACGAGAAAAACCAGTTTCTTCAGTCTCTTAATTCAAAACACATTTTACTTATTTGCACAATCCTTGTAGTATTTGACCAATTAGATCACCTAGCATCAGTCAGAAAACTGCCAAGACAAAACTGAACCCAGCTACAGTGCTCATCACCATGTTCCGGCAGACTGAGAGACATGGCTTTCACCTGCCCTGCAGCTCTTTTACTCTGGCCCAACTGTGTAAAGGGACATTTACGTCAAGTGGTCCTTGTTCTTATCTTCAGCCATCTTATTCACAAAAACCCTTTTGAAAGCAAAGGTACATCATGATGATGATGATGATGATGAAGAAAGGCAGTGGAAAGGAGTTTTCTGTTTAATCCATTTCTGTGCAGAAGCTTCTGGGGTTTAAAAGTATTGAGTATACCAGTTTTAGAGCAAATTTACTGCTTTAGCCTTCATTCTACAAGTATTTTTTTAACATATACACAAGCAAGAAAAACGTCAAATGGAGATTACCAAGTTCCTGCCAGATAGTTTTCACTGACCTGCAGCTATTTCAGTATTTTTCTGTTTTGGCTGAAAACTGTTAAAACAAATTCACATGGCATCTTAACAGGTAAAGGCTTTGTTGTTTTGGTTTTTGTTTAAAAAAAAGATAATCCAAATGGCTTTACTGAAAAGCAGTTTTCTGCACACTGTAAAGGGACAAGGTGGAGAGAGAAGACGAACTTACATCTACTGTCTTACTGAAAGGACAGGTTTGCTCGTAAGTGATTACAGAACTGTACCTACAAAAAGACCAGAGCACAGATAAAGATCTTTGTAGTGCAACATCACGACCTCTCTCACGAGTTTATCCCCAATGAGCTGGAGTAGTTAAAGGTTACCTCATAAAGTAAACTGTGAGATTGTTCCTATCCACAGAGCTGGAAGAGACTAACCTCCCATTCAGAGAAAAGTGACTGAACACAGATTAAATGAGTTCTTCCTATTCGACTTTTAACATTCATTTCGGATATAGCTTCTGTAAGTAACGTGAATAAAAAAAATGAACAGCAAAATACAATGCCACACTTCACACAGGTGTACTCATTTTATTTAATAACAAGCTAATAAAATCAAAATGCTTTTTGATGCTCCATATGGTGGATTGCTATCCCATTGATAGTCCAAATCACCAGCTGGCTCCACTGAGATGCAGTGTCAGTGAAATCCTTAATGCAGCTGGGAGACAGAATTCTGAAGAAGAATCTCTTACAACATTATAATCACCAAAATTTTTTTTGCTACATAAAAAATTTGAAAATCACTTCAATTCAGTAATCATGTATGAAACACAGGACACCAAACAACAGCTTATCTGTTCCTTTACAGATAAGGCATTTATCGTGCTTCTCAGGGAGTCCTAGGCAATTGTGCCCACAGTATATTATAGCCTTTATAGTGAGTCTTATTTTATAACCCTAGTCAGCCAGCCGTATCTGTATCACGTGTAACTAAAGTGATATTTTATAAACAACCGCAAGAATACAGCTGAGCGGTAAGTGAAGTAATTCAATCAACCAATAACTACGGGAAGCTGAAATTAATGTTATGGACAAAGGAAAAATAGAGAACACAATCAGAAGATGACAAGTGAAAGCCAAAGAGGAAAGCTGAAACCACACAAAAGTGTTACTTTGAAGAAGTGTTTAATCAAATACACAAGTCCAGTGCTCATTCACTTTCCCCATTTTGTCATAAACAAAGAGCAATGCCACAGTGTTTCCAAGACACCATGGGAGGTAAAGTTTCTGTAATTTAATACTTAATACTGTAAGGAAAAAACTCTTTAATGTAAAACACAGTGAAAGGCTGATTATGAATTTGCCACTAATTTTGCTTTGTTTGTATTCTTAAATTTATTTGCATTTTTTTTATTGCTAACTACACAGCAGGGTCCTGCTATGCCAAAGCAGAGTTCCAGTTTTCTTTGTTAAAAGCTCAGTCTTCCAAAAAACATTATTTTTGGACTGTGCTTTTTCTGATTTGTTTTCAATGTTCAAAATATTTCTTTACCCGCAAAGGCTGAGTAAATTGTCATCTGCTATCTTTGAATTTTATCCAGAGCTTACCACTGAAACTTTTTTGTACAGGTCAATACCAAAATCTTTTGTCTTCACAGAACTCCTTATGCTTGTGAAGATACACATGGATGTCATCAGTGAGTTTGCATTAAACTATGTTACTGAAACAATCTGCATAGTTGCAATATCTAAACTTTCAGTTCTATGAAGTAACAAGTAAAGCTGGGTGACATATAACACTGCTGTGTAAATAGCCTTCACTTGGAGGTTAAGAGTAAAGAGAAGCAAAAAATTCACATCAGCTTCTCATTTCTGTACCAACTTTTATGCCAACAAGCTGTACCTGCATGTTTTAAGGACACTGAGGGTTGATTAGGTGCAGTTATAACTAACAATCCTGGAACTGCAGAGAGCATAAAAATCTAAGCCACTTTTCTCACAGTTAAGGGTACTGAAAACAGAACCAGTCTTTTGTACACACGCTGCAAGTTGACCCAGCATGACGTATACCAAACACAAATAAGTATTATAGAAAATGCACAACATTATTCCCATTATTAACAAGGAAAAAATATATGATGTATATCCACATGTATATGCTGGATTTTACCTGGAGCAAAATCAGAAGACTTTTTTTTTTCTTTTTTTTTTTTTACAAAAGTTCATCTGAAGACTTAAGGAGTCCATTACACACTAAACAGAACCTATCAGCCAAGTTAGCTACTGACTCTCTCTCCCTCAGAAGCCACCAATGAAAGGCACATAATCCCTTGCAGTATTTTCTTCACCAACAAACAAGCAAACCAAGTTACTGCCCACCCTACGTGAAAACCTCCTGCCCGCCTTCCAGTCATCCTGTCACAAATATTTGGGTGGTAAGCTGAGTCTGGGAGAGTGCCAAGAGGAGTGTAGGGTTGGGCTGGGCAGGAACCCGGGTGGGATGCAGCTGCAGATTGCTGGGATCCACACCAGTATCATGAAGGGCATGATGGGGACATAAGCAGAGCTGCTGCCCCTCCGAACCCGGAGATGTATTGCCTCAAAAAAGTCTCCAGCTGCTCTGCTCTTGGGAAGTTGTAAGGAGTCTTTTAAATCCCAACTTGAAAGTGAGCCATGGGCAAGTGAGGTGGCAGTTCACAAAAGGTGTAACACCCCGGAGAAGTGGCAGTAATGAAAGGAGACAGGTTGTTTTGTAGTTATGGTCAGCTCTGGGAGAGATGTAAGGCAAAACGCACGGGGCACGTTCCAGCAGCGAGGCCTTGAGCGATGACAGGTTTGGGCTGTGACAAGTCACACTAAGCAAAGCTGGCAATCTCCCAGCCCATCGCAGCCACACAACTGTTCAACACTGCAGGGTAAACCTTTGGCTATTATAAAAGCCACAGAAATTCTGAGCAGAGGCACAAAACAGCTCTGCAACCCATGTGAACACTGCAGACAGGTTCAAGGGGGGCTCTCAGACTTGGTTTTGTAACTCCCTCCCAGGCCACTCTGGGACTTGGGGATAACACTGCTGGCCTAAACAAAAGCTGTTTTCCACCATCTAACGAGTGCATGGAAACACAAGCCCTAAACCAAGCCCGTTATAATGTCTACCTGCAGTACTTTGCCAGTTATGCAAGACTGGAGACATGTACCAAACCTAAACTATACTGCGGATACAGTCAGAGGCAATAAAACTAATCACAGCATGAAAAATTCAGGTTAGACATCTGGAAAATCCTTCCCTGGGAAGGGCAGAAAAACATCAGAACAGATGCCACTTAATGTGTTACAAACTTGTATCCTACCACCCTTCAGCTACCTCCTTTTTCTTTCGTCCTATCTGATATTACAACTCTTTTGTTGTGTTTTTTTCAAGAACCCACAATGGTCTCCACATGGCTGTAAATACCATGAATACTATTAACGAATGGTGACCATTACAAGATTTACAACAGATGTTCAGAATCCACCTCACAAATATAAGCCCCAGCTCTTAAAAACCCCTTTCTTTATTAATAGGCATAAGTAATCACCAGCAACGTAAGTAGATGCTGGATAACTGTTCTTGTAATAGTTTTGCAGGATCAGGCCCTAAAAACAGAGGATACAGATGGTGAACACAAGATGCACACTGAGTGAAAACAATTCTCCTTTTCCACAGTGGCAGAATGCCAGTTAGTTGGAGTCTACTAATGATGGTACAAGAGGAAGAACTGTCATGCATATGTGCCAAATCTACTCATATAAAAAGTGAATTTGGCATCAGTATCTGTTGCAGCTAATCAACAACATGAGATAAGTGGGGCAACAAATTAAGCCCCTTTTAATCAGCTAGCACTGTCATCTCCTTTATAAACACGTAGAGTTTCCAAATTTGTTTTTGGTAAGTTTAAAGCAATGAAAGAAGATGGAAACATCCTGTTAACGAAATACTGGCTCAACCATCAAAGGACTTCCTACAGACTTTAGAGCACCATCAAAACACATAAATACCATCACTCCATGAAGAAAAGTCTCTGATGAAAAGCAGATTCATCACTTGGTTTTTATTTGAGAAATAGTAAATTATTAGATCCTAATTGTGGATTTCCAACAGTGTGACTTCATTGTACTGATGAGGACATAAAAGTTTGAAGAATTAGGCCTTTATTTTACTTGATGCTTAACTGCATCAGTCTTAACCACCAGATTATGTTGTGTTATTTTACCTCTTGTTGTAAAAGGGAGCAGAATGAAAACCCAGAATTTCACTGGCTTATCTTCCTTCAGAATGCAAATTGTTTCTGAAATAACATAAATGCCAACTCTTTTGGTATTCAGAAGGTGGCACCTTGCTTGGACACGTATCCCTGACATGAAAATCTGCAAGGGGGAATTCCCCGTGCTCCTGATACACCAACCCACTCAGAAGAGCTCCAGCATCATATCCATTTATATTTTAGCACTCCTCAGTCAGTATGAAAACGATCAGTTTTGGAATATAATGCTATGCAAAGAACAACCATAAAAAAAAACTGGATTAAAAATGGCCTAGGTATTTAAAGAAACTTTTCCTAAAGGGATACAGGTCTGAACACATGATTACTTAATGACAAAAAACCCAAGCCTATATATTCATATAGAAAATGACTAAGAAAATCTAGGTTTTCACCCAGATTTGAAACCTCCTTGCAAAGGATGCCAGTAGACATGACAACCTATACAAAAATCTTTCAATAATATAGAGCTGCATCAAATCCAGCAATTCAAAACTAATTCAACTAAAAGCCAAATGAGAAGCTGCATGGTTCACCTGGTTTATGAAAGACTCAGAACCTTCAGTAATCCAGGGTAAAACAATTTGCCAAACAGAACCACTTGACTATAGATGGTGAATATAAAACCTTTGTTTATAAATGCATAAGGCAACTGCCTGAGGAACATCCCAGCTTTGCATTAGTCCTGCAATGTCCCCTCATCTTGCCTTCCCTCTCTGTGAAAGCGAAATTAAATTCCCTTGAGAGTTTCCGTTGCCATTGAAAAAACATTTCAACAATCCACATACAGGATTTACTCCACTGACCACTAATGCCAAAGGCCCCAAAACCACTTACGCTGAAAGAAGATGAGTTACGCAATTTGTAGCTGCATCTATGAAGCAATGAAAAATTGATGGTTTCCTTTCGACTGCCATAGAAAGGGCTGCTTTGTACATCTCTTTCCTCGGGGAATCCATTGCTATAATTTTCCATTGGAAAGTTTCTGTATTACTGCATTGCTAAAGTAACTGCAATGACGGCCTAATCTGGGTCATCAAAAACCTAGGATTAATCAAATGTCTAAAAGCAAACAAATAAAAAAATTTTATATAAATTTTGATTATCTGCAATTATTTCTATAAAATCCTATGCCGCGTTCTTCAAAATGTTAAAACACGGGCTGTGAGTTCTGCATTTTTCACCTATAACAAATAAAAAAGTAATTTACTTTTCTTTTTTTTAAGTTATTATCAACAGCATATGCACTGTGAACATCATCCATTGCAGGATGCCAAAGAAACAACAGAAACATTAATCTAGCCTCAGAAAACCCTGCAAGTTGGGTAAGTATTAACCTCAGATGCTGTGAGGTTAAGCTGCTTGCCTACGGTCACAGAGTGAATTTGACAGGACCAGAAACAGAGTCCAAATTTCCTGTTTCTCCAGCCCTATCATAAGGCAACACGGATGTAATTGCTAAATTTTAATTTAATGGTCTGTACAATTCATGTTTCTAAATCTCCAGAACTTGCACCAGCAGGTATTAATGCTTTACCTCAGGTTCAAAAGTGCGAACTACACTAAAAGCTGTTTTTAGGTTAATGAAATGAACTGGCCCACCTTGAAACACCGTGCTGTTTAGGGCATGCTGATGCTTACAGAACTGTATGGGAATGCTGGGCACGCAGCTCTCAGGTTCCATCAGCCCTGTCGTCAGAGCTGGCAATGCAGTGCCCAGGCCAGCTTTGCACAGGGTGGCCTGGGACACTTTCATACAGCTCCTCTCTATATAACCTTGATTCCACCCTTGCAGGCACAGCCTGAAATGGCACAAGAGAGGTCAGTCCCATTAGATTCAGCACACGCTCACTAGTGTGTTTTGGGGGGGTTACCTGCACGCATAGGATATTCTGGTTCCAAAAGATCAAACATCGGCTCATTAGAACTGTTGGAGGGCTCAACTGCCTCAATTCCCCAGTCCCATTTCTGCTGACGCAAGTGTGTGCTCAACATGTCTCTCTGGAAGAACTCCAAATTGTTTCTCTTCAGAGGTCCCGAGAGCACCCAGATGTGGAGAGCCAAGACAAGCTGCAGCTATCCACCCTTTGGAAACTCATCATTTACACAGCTCACAGAAAAAGTACGGAGAAGCACACCTGCCTCAGACCACCATACAAGTGGACAATCCCTTCCGTGTCCAGAAACTACCTCCAGTACTCACTCAAAACCAAAGTCTGCCATTACAGAAAGATTTTCACATGAAAAATACAATTTCAAAGTGTCTTTTTACCTTCCTGTTTTCATTGTGCCTTCATCTCTCTTGCTTACTGACTGCAACTTCCTCGCGTCTTTATTAAAATTTTTCCCCTGACTTGCATGGTTTGTTGGTCTTAGTGGTCCTAGCCATTTTGGGGGTTAAGCAACATCTGCTCAGATAATCAGAAGAGAAGAGATTAACAAGTCAGAGAACAGTCATTACCTGCAGACATTCTGAAAATAGCCATCTCCACAAATCCAACGGACAGAGCCATCAATTACAGTAATCCTAGAGGAAGGCAGTATTTGCATAGAAGAAGTATTTTAATCTCATAAGCAGAACACAGAGTGAAATAGGTTTCTCTAGTTTCAAAAACGTCAGCTCCAGTATTTCAGGAAATAAACAGTGAAATTAGTGCCTTCAATGACACTAAATGTAAAATTGTGTCATTATTTCTAGGGATTAGCCAGTTCTAGAATAGGGGACTATTTAGTATGAGTCAAAGAAAACCAAAAGCATCTAGACAATATCTCTTAATTACAATCACCTCTCCATGAATGTCTGGGACTACCTGCATATCCAATAGCGTGCATGTGTTTAATACTTGAGCCAGAGGCATCCAGTTATCCCGGTTACCTGGATAAAAGCTAAAATAAAGACATTCTCTCTTGAGGAACTCCAGCTCAATTTTGAGGTTAGATCACTTTTTAACATCTACTAGACTTCATCCTGTTTCATTTTTAATTTGAAGCATCTACTTACTGGAAAGAATATTGTATTCAACTAAGAATCTGTTGGAAATTTTATTTAACTGTCTTGGATTTTATTACAAAGGTTGCTTGAGAGATATATATACATATATATAAAACTAGAAATAGACTTCTTTTTAATCAAGCATGTTTTGAGAACAGTTTTTGAGTTGCGGTTTTATAAAAAGTCTTTTAAAGATGATGTAAAATCTCATT
The DNA here is from genome assembly GCA_013397725.1 of Rhagologus leucostigma. NCBI lineage: Eukaryota > Metazoa > Chordata > Aves > Passeriformes > Rhagologus > Rhagologus leucostigma. The sequence continues at coordinate 1,568,298 of VZTD01005887.1, forward strand.
TCCCTCCATTTTAAAATTCTACTTTTATCTTAGTTTGAAGGTAAGTTTAAAAAACTAGGATGTTGTTTTCCAAGAACATCCTAAGACATTATATATAGTTTTGAATCAAAAATTCTGAAGAAGTGTTTGTAAAATCAAAGTAACTTTGAAAACTGTTAGAAACACTATCACTTGGTGACTTAAAAAACTTTAACTTTGTGACTCCTCCTAGTTAAATGAAAAATGTCTGAATGGAAAATCATGTTCGTTAGGTAGCTGCAATTTGAATTTGGTATCATAGCAGTAAAAATAAGGAGACATGTGTACAGCTGAAACGGGAGACACAAGTCTACCAGGCCTGTTGTTACCTCAAATGGCATCATTTCATAGCACCTCTCTGTACAAGGGAAACAGCACAATTCAGAACATTTCATTCAAAACAGATCAATCATTCCCGAATTAGAAAAATAAGACTAGACGAAGCCACTTTCCCTGGCAGACACCAGACTGGTCATGCTGCTGGAGACACCTGGGGTTGGATGGAGTCATTTGAATTGCCTGAACACTTGTCCTGGGAAAGTGGGTGTTCACTTGGCAACCCTGCATGCAGCCACCTACCAGCTGAGGACCGAGAGACAGGCACCTGGCATGGACTTTAAAAGCAACAATCTTCAAGTCTTCTGTAAAATTCAAATTCTTAGAAAATTTTATGACAGCAGCTTGGACATGACAATGCACCTATTTAAAATAAACAAAATGCACTCATCACAATGTGACACACTTTTTACAAGAGTCACTGCACTCAGAAACTCATACACAGGGGTTTTCCCACAGAGATGATGTGGGTCAATAGTCCTTGCGGAAAGCACAGGAGCTCTCCTTCCTGCTCAGGTCTGAACGTGATGGTGTGGAGAAGATTCAGAGCCTCCTCATTCCCAGCTGAACGAACAGGTCAGAGCTGTGGAATGGCTGCAGGAGTGGTGGGACCGCGCTCCACTGCCTTTTCTCCAGTCCAGCAGACCATCCCTTTCTGAGCTGTCTGCCCTCTCTCGGGTCAGGGCAAGCCCTGCTAGCACAGCAGAGAGGCAGAGCCCCGATCAAGGAAAGCTAAATGAGCTGTAAAGGGCAAATACATACAAGGGGTGCCATCTGGCAACAATATAAGGAAAATAAACATTAAGTGGGTTACATAAAGCAGTGCCCTAAAACCCACGTATAAAGGCAGCTAAGGACACTGTCTCGTCCAGCCTGAAGTGCCACTGGCTGAGCACTGCAAAAAGAACAAAATTAAAGTTATGCAATGCCTCACTCAGGCCCAAAGTAAATAAAGTCCAGACACGCATTTTGACAGCAATGTGAACTAAACCAGCTTGTGTTGCTGGGTACAACCCCTGAGCTCCTCTCCACTGCTGTGGCAAACTGGGATGAGTGGGAGATGAGCAGGGGCTGCCTTGGCTGCAGGAGCCCCAGGCTGTGTTGGACACACACAGCCCTCCCACCCCCATCCCCTCCAGCCAGGCCTCAAGAGGCAGGTCGTCCACGGTCCGGCTTACAGCAGAGGCTCACCACAATAAGAAAAGTCCAGCACTGTCAGAGAATTAAGGTCTGAAGTTACAGGAAGGAATCTGACACAACACTGGTTTCCACGCAGTAGAGTTCCTGAAGAATCAACCAAACTTTTTATTTTTCCTATGAGTTATATAGTATGCAGAAAATAATAAACGAGAAGAGAGCAAAACACAACACACATCTGAAAAATACTGTTGTCTAAATTTTACTGCAGGTATAGTTGCACAATGTTCACAATGCTGTAATGCTTTGGCTTTATCTGTTCCAGTCAACCAGTATCAAACTGATCCATCTTTATTCCTAGCAGAATTAAATATTTTGGTAACTTCTTAGTAAAGTAACATTTAAATAACATACAAATGCCAATTTCATATTAGCTTTCTCTACAGGGAATTGAATTTAAGACCAAAATTTTAAAAAAAGCGAATTAAAAACTTCTACTGAATTTTAAAAGCTCTGTGCAGTTACTTCAGATGATTGCTCATAAATTCAGTAAAACCCTAAAGATTACTCATGTCTAGCAGTGTTATCATTGGGGCGAAGTAACTTTCTTTTTCTTTTTACATAGAAAATGGACTTTTATTATGCTGATAATCACACCTACACACTCAGTACCCATCAGCATTAGAAGCTGAAAGCTATGAGCAAGTTTTATTTCTCATTTTTAGAAAATGATAATGTTTTCACATCACTCCCTCAGACTTTAGAATGGGAGCTATGCTTTTCCTAACAGTATCTATTAGTTCAAGATCAAGTGCCCTTAGCATCTTGGAAAGTCTCGTTTTATTTAATAATACATGCATACTCAAATATATACTGAATAAGAATTTCTAACTGAAACTGAAATAGAATCTGATAGAAAAGTCCACAGTGTTACCTCTGTGGATCATTCACATGGGTCACTATCATTTTTAACATGAAATAAAAATTCACCATTGAAAATTTCTACTGCACATTTCAGAAATATTTTGAAGAAATTTAAAGATCTATGAGACTCCTCATGGTTTAAGAATAAATATTTTAATAGTTGAATCTGCAATTTTCATCACGGATCAAATTAAGAGAAAGGGAACTCTTTGTCTTTTAGACCTGTATGGTACCTCTTAACCATTTAATAATCCTTGGACTCATTTTTTCACCCAAAAATGCTGGCATAAAACATTCCACAGCAGGCAGCTACCCTTCCCAGAGGAAATTCCTCAAATATCCCAAAATTTGTTCTCAATATTTACTACTGACATTCCTTACAGCTGTCATAAATGCTGTGTGACTTTCAAAAGTTGTCAAAACTGAAAGAAGATCACTTGCAAAACAGAACAGTCCTCAAGCTCTTCTGCAACTGTGGCAGCCCTTAACATCATCACACACATGTTGAGAAATATTCAAGCAAGCCACTGATGAGAAAATGTTAGGATGAAGAGTGTGAAAACACTTTTTTCCCTGTTCTTGACCATCTACCCTTTCCTGAGAAAACTACCAAAACATGCCAGATGTCCTTTTTTTTACTGAGGTTCTCATCTTCTTATTCATATTCTTAAGGTCAAGTATGCAAGTTTTCCCCACATCCGGACTAATATTTTCATTTTTCCATCATGTGCATTGTGTTCTGGAAAAGTGTCAAAATTTACTTAGTAGGGACTGACACAGAGAAAGATTTACTAACAGGATTAACATTTCACTAGTGAGAAAATAAGAAGCATATTAAACACCTACTTTATGGTTAAAAAAAAGAAGACAGTAGAAAAAGGAAGAAAGGAAATCAAAACTGTCCATCATTAGGGTTCCTGGCAGCCGAGCAAGCTGCTTGTCAGTTTGCTCAGTTTTCTCTCGTTTCCTTCTAGTCCTGCCTGCCACGGTGTCTGTCTGCCTTGTCTTGTTTTCCACTGTCTTGTGGGTGCCTGACAAGTTCCTTGGGTAGGGTCATCTTGTGTCCCCTGTGAGCACCAGAGTGCAGGACCATGGCTCCTGGCCAGGGATGCTGTTCATTCTGGCAATAGGTACAATAAGCAATAACAGTGATGGAAAATTCCAGTCCATTCAATGTAGCCAGTGACTCTTCTGTGTTTATATTTGTCTTCTGTCCCCAGGCAAAATCCTGCCCAAACTCCCGTTCAGAGCACAGCTGAGAGGAGCAGGAAAGGAGAAGGTCCCTACAAGGAACATGGCAGGTTGGACATCATCTTGCTTATTCCCATCAAATGTCCTGGGCAACGCCTTTGTGTTTTGCCAGGCCCCAATCACAGGAATCTGCCCCCATTATTGTGCTACATTATTTAGTTTGCTTAGGATTTCACTGAGAGCTGATAATCTGCCTATCACGACCAATCCGAAACTGGAAAATGGTCATGCACATTTTAAAAACAGTCTGTTTATCACATCATATATATTGATTATCTTTTGGAAACACTCCAAGAGACATCATTCTGGAAGTCAATCTAAAATAAATATGACCTGAATTTATCCAGAACAGGTTGAATGAAGCCTTGTTACTAGCCACCTAGTTGGGTTTTTTCCCTATAAAAATTGCACACATTTTAACAATATATAACTGTCTATATATTAATATCACAACCTTCTGGCAATTATGAATCATTAAACAGGATTTTATGTGTCATGTTTCACAGATGTGCACTGATATTTGAAAAAGTTCAGTTCCCATGCTCCAAGTACTGAAACACCTTTCAAAATCCTAAAATTGTACCACTAAAGTGGCCTGCCCTATGCACTGAACTAACCCCAGCCCTCTACCTGTGACCTGCCAGAAAGACAAACAAATGCTGTCAGGCAGGAATAAACAGAGGGCAGAAAGTTGAAGCACAAACAAAAGTATTACTGAAAACACTGAAAGAGAAGCTGCAGATCTGCAGCTCTGCTGCTAATAAAGAGCTGTCACTCAGCCTCAGTGTCTGACAGCAAACCTGCTACATAAAACTTTAGCTGGCTGAAGCTGGGACATGGAAGTTGTCTTTGGAACCAAGATTCAGATCATTCAGTGTTTGAGAAAGGCTGTTAACCTTTGATTTCCGTATGTGATTTCCATATGTGATTTCCATATAAAGGAAAGTGATTACTAATTATTGTATAAATTAATTGCTTCTCAGGGTTGATTGCTGCCACTATTTATTGCTACAACCTGATGAAATCAGGTTCTTCTGTTTAATATTGAAACCTATTTACACCTTCCAGAAGCAGAGAGAATAGCTTTAATTTTCAACAGTCTACCTTAATGCCTCTTCCTCACTGGAATGAACTATGAATACTATAGGCAGGTATTTCTTGTGCAAATAAAATTACCTTATACACCTGCTTCATTAATGCTGCTCATGGATAAGGATGAAACATGATGCAGAGAAAGGTGGATACTCTCCGAAAGGGGAAGAGAATACAACTCTGGGATAACTGATTTCTGCAACAGGTAACAAATTTTTACAAAACGTACGTTTTATGGAACATGAAACTAGTAGCATAAAGTCTTGTTACCTTCTGGCAACTTAAGATCAAGAAGCTGTTCTCAATTTCCTCTTTCCTGTCCAGAGTTCAGACTCCATGCACAACCCAGTGCTTTGGACCTCCCTAAAGGGCACCTGAAGTGTGGGGCACTGAGTGTAGGGCATTGAGCTTTCTCAGTTCTGCTGTGACTTCCCTGCAAAAGTGACAAAGATAAAGTGTCATGTTTTATCCAGTAGATCCAGGTAGCAATACTATACTGCAGGAGAGTAGGAGGTTGCTGTGATGTGAGACGCTCTAATGCAGTTGTGTTGGCAGGTGCAGCTCCATCATCTCTGCAGGCCACCTTATGGCTAGAAAACATTCAAACCTTCTAAAATACCTTGAAGTTAACAACACACTCAATCCTCCTATGCCCAAGCTGTGCTCCAACCCAGCAAGCAGAAGACTCAGAAGCAGAAAGGTTTCCTTGCAGGTTCCTGAGCTCTAAACACCATTTTTAGCAAAAATAGGAGCAGCACCAGTAGAGAAATCATATCCTTCTACCCAGTGTTCTGCCTCATCTCGTCTATTGCAGGAGGGGGAAAGAAGAGGATGTTCCGTAGAAGAGACCACTACATAGATGGATGTGCCCCTAAAAGGGAAGCTTTCCATGAGGATTTCCACTTGTCTTCCACATTCATTACACACCACTCTGTGTCATACAAAGAAACTTCCTGGAGTACCCTACTCACTATATTCAAAAATGTTGCTAAATTAAAATGGATCAATGCTACTTTTCTCCTCTTCTTCCTTCTCCTGTCCCCCCACACACCATGAATATATTTTGGAAGAAAAGAATACACCCACTACTTAAACAGATTATAGGTATTTCACAGGTTATACATGTAAGGAGGAAATAACAATATACAAATTCAGCAAATCTGCAGTGCTCTCTGCCCACAGAAAAAAAATGCAGGAATTCTAGTAATACAAACACATGGAAAGAGAGTATCCTGTTAAGTAGGGATCAAAGTGCAGCAATGACTGAGACCTGCTGTGAATAATTAACGACATTTTTTTAGACAGTGACTTATGCTTGAATTCCTAGAGGAAATAGTCTACTTAAACTGGTTTATTACAGCTGTATCCTCAGGAAAATCTCAACTCAGTTTAACGAAGCATTCTGATCAATTTGTGATGCACTTTCCCCCTTAGTTCTTCATGTGCTATTCAAACTCATGCAGCACAGAATTAAATCAAGGATGGCTAAAATATTTCACTGGCTAAATTACTGTACATTTGCCTAATTAAGCAATTACAACCCACTGTTGCCACAGACATTTGCTCATTTGCTGAGTAATATATTCTCTCCACTGTAGGCTTCAGCACAACTAGAGAAAGTAATAAGACACAAAAATTGCTATAGTTAGATCCTTAGCAAGCATGATGGATAAATCAAAAAGAGGTTTGTAACTTTAAAGGAACCAGAGCTTTAAATTACACTGGAGAGATTAACAACACAATTAATAAGAATTATAACAAAACTGAAATCCTCTACCCATGCAGCTTTGGGAAAAGCAAACAAAGTAAACAAACAAACCCCAAACCAAAGCCAAATATTGGTGTACTCTGCTTCTGATCTGTGATCCACTCTCTTCCCTCCCTGCCAGCGTCCTGTTAAAAAGAAAGATTGATTTCACACCAATTTCACAGTTGAGAACAAGATTTCCAGGGAGCTTTTCTTTTCCTACTATGTAGGCAACAAGCAATGATAGGATCAGATAAAAGCAAATAATGAGATTAAGTCTCATTAAAAAACTCCTCTTGTGCTTCAAAGGCACTTAATTCTATTAGAGGTAAAACTGAGAACGGTACATACACCTACAAACACCACACCGTCACACATGCAGAAGAGGCCCTATGCTGCAGAAACTGCATTTATTGCCACAAAGCAACAGTCATATCAAATGACAAAACATTTTTCTGAAATACGTGGATTTTATGCAATGAGACAAGACAATACTAGACAGAGTACTTGATATGCCTTGCATTTACAGTGTTTTCTACCTTTTAAATATCTTTATAGATAGGTTTGCAAAACTGTAAAACTAATCACTTCATATCAACTTGTCAATATCAAATCTTTTTTTTTCTTTTTAATGATAAAATTACTGGTTTTATCAGCAAAATTCTTAAATTTTTGTAGAAATAGAAGATGCATAAAACATACTTGAATTTTTGTTTCGAAGTTTCTGTTACAAACTTCTTTAGCTAAAATAATTAATTAATCCTCTGATGGACAGTGTTCATCCTGATTCTGCAAAGAAAACAGATCATTTTTTTTTATTAACAATGAATCCTAAAGTGTTCAGTGCCATCCGGGTCAAATTCAGCTAGAAACTGACCCTAATACTAAATCAGATTTTCTAGGCAGCCTCTATCCTGCCAGCACAGAAAAGCTACAGATGGCAGAAGAGAGGAATGCAACAATACCAAATAGGAACATTTATTTTCCAAGAAAACTTTAAAATAAATTTATCAACAGAATTACAACTGAATTTCCTGTTAGGCAGAAGAAATATAAAATAACATGAAACAAAAAGCTGCCTGATGGGAAATACTGCTGAAAATACAGTGTTTCCACTGAAGCAGTCTCTGAGACCAGATAGAGCCACAGACAAGAATGGAGATGATGCTGAGAGCGTGCTGTAAGGCAAAGGGATTTTTAAAAATAAATTCTCCCTTTCCCAGTCTCAGCTTTTCAACTCCTCTACTACATTCAATTGCTTTTTTTGTTGTTTGTGTTGTTTTGTTTTATTTCTTCGACATGATGGATATAAATGAAAATTAACGTCTATGAGAAAGTTTTTACTTCAAAGTTAATACTATTACACTGTTTTATCACGTTCCTCTGGAAATGTAAAAAGGCCTTGTAGCAAGGAACATATATATGTGTATATATATATATTCTCAGTATGGGTCCCAGCAACAAACACAGGAACCCAGACCCACCATCTAAACTACACCAATTTCCATACAATAACCTCTTCCCTATTGTTAGAAGTTTTGTTCTTAACATCTATTTTCACAATTTCATACATTATTTACAGAGTAAAGGAGGACAGCACAGAACACATCACCTCTCATTCTAAAATTAACACAACACACCCATGGATTACACAACAGTACTTTAATCCAGGCAGTTTTTTTCAGAGCTTTGTTTGCAAGCAGCGACCCATGGATTTAGCAATGCTGCTATTTTAACAGAGGTTTCACTCACAGGCAATGCCTATTTCATGATTCATTTTTATGCAGTTAAACTTTATTCTCCTGTGTGAACAGGTCTGCCACCAAAGGTTTCTATAATGACAGAGAAACAGTCCAGAAGGAAATGCTGTGGTCACTAGGTTTCACAAAAAATGCAGCCATGCTGTACAGGCAGAGTCCAAAAAGGTTCCCGAACCTTTTTCCACCAAACCCCAGGGTACCAGTCACTAGCCAACACTGCAATAAATCTAAATCCTCCTTGCAACAGATCTACAGAAAAAGCCAACTTGAGCACCACCTCACTCCAAAATATGCACCCACCTGTAACAGCAGATTTTGGATTATAACAGTAATTCACATTACAACAGAATCAAGATCCAGTCAGCTCTAAAAATGAGACAGTAACGTGCCTTTCATAAGGAACTCTCTTCATCCACCTAGAAAAGCCTCTTTCCCTGACAAGATTTCCATGAATGGTTTTCCAGTTTCTCTGCTCTCAGTGTTGTAAACTCAGTCAGATCACCAAAAATACCGTCAGAACTACATATTTAAGTGTGAAAAGACAAAAGTTATTATGCTTTTTGCAAGCCTAGCAGCCTATCACCGGAAAAGGCAATGAAATCCATTCCTACGGCAGAATGCATTTGGAGAGCCAAATTTATCTGGCCACTCTTGGAAAACAGGAACTGCTTGCAATGGGCAGTATTTTTTGCCACATCTGGAGTAATTTTCTGCTAAAACCAGCTGAAAGGTGCCCACAAAACTATGACATTTATAGTCATAATCAGGAAAAAAAAGTCTGTTCTCCAGTCATGAACAGCTGCTGTTTTCACTACTGGTGTGAAGAACAGCTAGGCAAAGTTTTCTTCAAGAGTCCTTTCCTCAAGGGAAAAAAAGCATTTCAGTTAGGAAGAGTCCTTTCCCTTAAAGACATTAGGACTGTGTGGCTCTTACCGTGTTGCCTTTTTTTGGTCTTAAAATTAAAGCCAAACACAGTTAAGGGGAAAAGGGGTTTTTATCTCGGTATTTAATTAAGGATCCTTAGGTGCATTGCCAAAATGTACACTGCAATGCACCCCAAAATGCACACACACAGTATACAATTTGTAGGCTTTGCAAATTAGCTTATCTATCAAAGATTTCTCAATGAGAGGCTTGAATGAATCCTTCATTCTGAAGAATTCCCCTTTGGATGGGCCTATCTTAGTTTACAGGATATGTTTTAGGGAAGACCTTGGTTTCTCAGGATAGCATAGGGCTTTCTGACCTCCACCTGGAGGCTTCCAGGATGTTTGGTCTCTTGGTTTAATGGAATATGGGTCTCAGCCAAGTTATCAGACTTAGAGAATTCCAAGTATGTGGGCTAAAAGCACTAAGGATACATGAAAGCTATATAAAAAAGTATACAAAAGGGGTATATATAAAAAGACAAAAATCATCATGGCATCATTGTGGCCCAGGGCTGGCTTTGCCCGGTGGACAGGCAGACTAAGGCTGAAGTAGAAAGGCTAAGGCTATAAAGAACACTCACAAACTGGGGAAACCTATGGGATGGGTGTAGAGCCTCAAGAATTGAACGACCTGTTCCACAGTCACAACTGGCCCACCAAACATAAACTTCTCTGAGGGACAATGAACAGGAAGCAGAGCAAATGGAAAGCGAAGCAAACCTCCAAGTCGTCTGCCTTCTGTCTTGTATGATTTTGGTGGGTGCAGTTGGGCTTTCTGCAACCTCAGAGCGGGGGACAGAGTTTTCTTCTGAAAGAGAAGCCCAGAATGGACGTGGCCAAGAGAGAGTTCACAGTGGCCACAGCGGTGCAGCAGTGGCCACCAGAAGCATAGTAGTAGCAGCAGCAAAGAAGCAGAGGGGTAAAATGGGTGTAGGACCTAAGGGACCTGGAGACGAGGACGGAGAGGAATGCAAGAGGAAGGTTGGCATTGGGAAGATGGTGTAGGTGGACAGGGATTTGGGACAGGAAGAGGAAGTAGTGGATAGAAATACCTGGGAGGGACATGCAACAGCTGAGGTTGGTGGCTCAAGGACCATGAATAGGTTTATGCTACGATCAGTGGGGAACTCCAGAACAGGCGGAAGTTTTGGGAGGCTCTGGGGCTGGTGTGGGGGCCTTCACTGAACTGTGCAGGGTAAGGAACAGAAAGGACTCCATTAAAAGACATTAGGGAATCTCATCTGAGCTTAACTGCAGCCAGTACCTCCTTCTGCTACTCCAGCCTGGGAACAAGGGTGCACCCAAGACTATTTTACTTCCTGAACTGTTTACTTTGTGTTTAGGTTTGTGGAGGGCTGATGCAATGGGCTCTGGGTCTGTGACCAAGGCAGTCTGGCAGAAGTGAGGAATTTTTTTATTGCAGAAATCCCAACAGGTGATTCAGACACCACTGTCACACCCACATCAGAACACCCTTTGGCATTACCCTCTAATTAATATAATGCAGCTGAGCTGGGGATTGTAACAAGTTAAGTTGCTGGCCTTACGACAACTTTGCTGCAGAGTCTACAGTCTCTCACCTTCCTACCCCTACTCTCTGGCAGAACAAATAATGAATAATATCAGGTGCCCACAAGAAAAAACTTGGGCTCAGCAGTCTGAGATGCTGAATACTTATGGATCCTGTTCAGTAAAAGCTGTGACTGACTACCTGCTCTGAAAATTGACACCCCTCCTCATGAGAACCCCTAATCAGGGACCTTTGAAACCATTTACTACATCAGCCCTCCATAACTGAGAGAGAGACTGTGGCCAAAGGACACCCACCAACCTAAATTAAATTGTGATTAGGACTGTGTACGATAGAATAAGATTTAGAGGGAGAAAACACAAGTCGTCAGGCATCAGTGCAAAAAACCCACTTAGATAATGTGGTTTTTGCAGCATGCAACAAAACATAATTCATCCTGCAACCTTAGCAGCTTGTGTTAAACTGAACCAGTGGCAGCTGACCTTCCTCAGTCACTCTGACAAGTCTATATTAGTTGCCCTTATTACATAAAGACAATCAATCAGAAACTGGAGAACAATGGCCTTATGAGGGTTCATAAAAATTGAATGCAAATCCTCTATGCCAGTCAGGGACAAGTTATTCCCAGAGCTACAGACACACATCTGTGCCAGAGTCAATATAATTTTTTCTGAGCAGGATCTGGGCCCAAGAAGAGAGCTTACTGACTGCCTCAAGAGGGTCAACCACTGGAAAGCTACTCATGTTTCCCTGTTCTGCTGCAACTCCTTTGTCTTCTCTCATTACTTCAGAAAAATAAGAAAGATATGTATACAAGTAGTTGCTGTAATTTACTTGTTTTAAGTATTCTGGTATTACTCTGCTATACGTGCTCTATGCTGAAAACTTAGCTAATTTACACACAAATTCCACTTCAGCAAGTTCTTCATTACTAATTGGGAATACCAAGGAGGGATTCTGAGGGAAGACCCCTCTACTTTCCATCCTCTAGAACCTCCTCCTATGTGACAGGCCAGGCTGGCTTCACATCACTGATTTCTAATGCAGAGCGTAGAGTACCACTGTCACACATGATTGAAACAAGCTAATACCTTCAATTTTCAAGGGAGATATGGAGCAGAAAAACAATTATCAAGGAAGAAATGAGATCCTGGGTGCTTAAGTCATACAGGTCTGCTAGAGGTCACCAGAACTGCAGTTTCTCATATATCACCAGAAGAAGAAATATGAGGTCTTGTTCAAAATAGTAATGGGCTGCTGCATATCACGTTTGGAAGTCCAGATGCCTGTTGGAAAAGTCGATAGCTGATAGTCAGGGATCCTGTCTGGCATACATGAAAAGCAGCTGTTACTAATATACTTAGTTAACCTGACACCATGAAGCTTATTTTCAGTCACTGCTAGGTCAACTACTATTTATTCCTCCTCCCACAACCCTATGCATCTCCTTTCTCAAATAAAAACCTCATGGTCCAAAACCCAAACAGCCTTCATCAAACTTTACATTACTTAAGTATCTTTTCGTTTGTCTGTCTTCTCCCAGCCCCACAGACAGATTTAAATCAAGATCCAAGCACTGCTTTTGGTTGATTTAATGTGACAAAACATCAATATTTAAATAGAAAACCAGTGTCATTCTGCATCCCCTTCAATGAGATTTTCTCCCCTTCTTTTAAAGGTGAAAGTAGTTCTCAGAGACTAGACACTAAAAATTATTTTTTTTCCAGTGATTAACAGAACTGAGAATAGTATTTAATCTTCTAGTTCTTTCTGCTGTGCTGATTTTCACCTGAAAAACATTTTTAAAAGTGTACTGTATTTGGCAATCTTGTTTACTTTGGCTGTACAGCTTAACCAAGGTACTTCACTAGGTACTCCTGGAATCCACCTAAGCAATTAAAATACCACATACAGAACACTTCCTAACCTTTGCCATTGCGCTCTGCATCTGTTAGCTTCTAGATCCTTCTCCATCGTCATAGATATATATATAGAGTAACACCTCAGTGCTTTACATTTCTCCCAAGGTAATCCAGGAGCAAGTACAATCAGCTGACAAAACATTAATTTTATTTTCACTTCTGAATGATGATAAAGAAGTTAATATGTGAACCACTTTGCATATATAAAAAGGTGGCAATATTGTACTTGGATCTGAAAGCCAAATAAGCCCTATGACATGTAAGAACTAACACCGAAATAAAGCACTGCATTTCAGTGAGGAAAAAAAACCGAACAAACCCTCTCAACATAGAAGGAATTCGAAGTCTCAACTGTGTACTCTTTTTGGCTTTCATGGCAGACACATGCTGCTGACCTCTTAAATTCTGCTTTGGTCCTCTGTTGTGAAGAAATCCCATACCAACAAAACCTAATCTCTATCAGGGGTCATACAGCACTCCCGAATGCACAAGCTCCATCTCTGACTTAATTCCACGGTTTCCACCTTGGACTGGGAAATTATAGAATCATACAATGCTGTCAGGCAACTTTCATTTCATCCTGTGGCTGCAAATAATGATGTTGATGTAGAGTGAATAAACCACTTAGATGTATGCTATCCACCCAACAATTTCTACAGAGTCAAAGAAAAGACAATCACATTGTTCAGACCTAACACTTCCTCGGCAGAGATACGCATATACTTCCTGTCCTGTACACTTGGAAGCAAAGATGAGTAGTGCAACAACAGCAGGCTGGCTTGAATTATTAGTGGGAGATACATACTTGCAAATACATTTGGCAAGTCAATGCACACAATGATCCAGTATTTTGATGATAAAGAAATACTTTGTTTTGTGAAGTAGCAGCTTCATCCTCTAAGCAAGCTCTTTTCACAAAAATGTCATAACTGTTTACAGTCTGACAGATAACTTAGCTTGCCACTTCTTATGAGTGTGGGGAGGTGGGGAAAGAGGAAGCAATATGTAGTGCAACGTTGTACTTGCAGCCAAGCAAATATAAAATACATTTGACAACTAACTACATGGAGATACTGCTGCTACTGTCAAAGCTATCTTTAAGCATGTGCCTAAATAAGGGATTTAGAGTCTGATTCAAGTGCCTGCTGAAGTTCAGAGGACTCTGTATTATGACTTGCTAGGAGCACTCAAGCGCACAAGAAATAGAAGCAGGTACACTACACTCAGTTACAACACACCACTGTAAGCTGGTCCTTAACACACACCTGCTCACTGCACCAGCATCGTTTTCCAGAGGAATGCAAATCACAGCAAACTATGGATGATACACAAACACATTCTCATAGTCATTTTCAATAGGTCCAACAGACAGTGTAGACTAAGGCAGTTCAAGCCTTGAATGTCATGACTTCCACAGTTCAATTGGTTTTAAGTTACATGTGCTTTCTGTTATGTTAAAATTACTCACTGTATCTCAAAATGTGGCCAGGTGGAAACCTGCATCTAGGAAGGTTAACAAAAAAAAAAAAAAAAAAAGGAAGGGGGGATAGGTTTTGGAACTGCGGCTTCAGAAACGATGTTGAAACTGACTGTGACTACTAGCTAGATTTCTGCTGCCCTAAAGATTTTCAGAGGACTGTACACACTTTAATCCAGCAGAAATAATACAGCTTAAAAACCCCCAAAACACAGGAAACTGTAGACCATACTTTAAATATAGCCATGAATTTGAGTTCCAAGCAGACTTTTTTTTGACAGATTCTACATCTTAGGGAAAGAGGGAAAAGAGTGGCAATTATGAGACTTAATATATTTTATTATTTACAGACTGTAGTAATTTTAATTTGATATTGGAAAGGTAGCCTTTGACAGCAGCTTCACAGCAGGAATAGAACTATTTTAATTTATAGTAGGTAACTTCAACTAAATTCCACTTGAGCTTGTAAACTTGCAGACAAACAAAAGGCCAATCCCTTAACTCCAAGTTGGCACACTAGGTAGTTTTCTCTAAGCCTCTTGCAGTAGCTGGACATCTGGTTAACTCCCTGCATTTGGCTGACAGTAATTTCTAATCCAGATTTTACTTCTTCACAAAGATTTCATTAAAAAAAGTCCTTCCAAGTAAAGTCAGAACATGAAAACAAAATATAAGAGCTATACACACTGACAGACATATGTGTTATCTTGCATGCTTTAAATGTCAAGATTGTGGTCCTATTAAATGGTAGTAACTTAAATATCTTTCACAGTACCAACAACAAAAAACCAAAGTTTTTTTTATCCTTCGGTCTTCCCCCGTCCCTGTATGAGTTGAACTCATTGACTGGATATGTGATTCAGAAAATAGTTTTCATTCCTGTATCTTGCTTCTCTGCCCTTGTTTCCTTTCTCTTGCCTCCTGCTTCTGCTGTCTTCTGCAGTTCATTAGAGTACAGTGGAATCTGGGCATGTTCTTCAGCGGTATTTTGATAAATAAAATCACAAAACAGCCCAAGTCCTCTTTCTTTTTTCTGGCCACATATTCTTCCTTTAGATGGACTGATACCAAAAGTAAATATTGATTCATTTGTCTGGCAGTCTCCTATTGGCTAAATACTTCAATTTTGTTCTTTTATATATTGAAATAGACATTTTTTCTATGTGCGTTTTATCCAGGAGACATAACTTTTACCGTTCCATGCAGCCAGCCTCAGCTCTGCTCTCTTCTGTAGACAGATCTGTAAATTTGCGTATTTCCCCCAAACCAACCCTATATTGTCATTATCATCCTGCAGACCTGCAGGAAAAAAAATCTCTGTGATGTATTGTCTTTCGTGAATTACGAGATGAACTATTTTAAGAACGATGAGTCATAGAAGATACAATAACTTATATAAATACAATGGCCAGGATTTTCAATGGAGTTAGCTAATTCCTGGGGGTCCTCTGTACATTCCAGGCAATGTGTCTACTTATTGTAACTCATACTTTTACTGTTTCAAATCTGCTGGTTTCCGTTATCTTTCATATCTTTGAAAATTGATTTGTAGGAAAATAAATCATGCTGTCAACTTCCTCTATTTAAAACCTAATGTTTAAAACCAAATAAATTTTACAAATATTTGCCTGCCCACCAACCCACAAATGAAGTTTAGAGAGTGTTTTATACATACACATTTGATTCAAGCCAGCAGACTAAGTGAATCCCCATGATCAGTTCTGATACAAAGGCTTAAACAACATCAGTTTTCTCAGTTTAATGTAGTATGATGAAAAACTCGTATGTTTATTGAATAACATACCTGTTAACCTCTTTCATCCAAGTAATGTCAGATATTTATGACCACTTCTATTGGAAGAAGGCATGGAAGTAGCTACTTACTTTATGCAATCCTTCCTACAAAACAAAGGCAGTCAGAGAAGAGGAGAAACTACGACTTTGATCCCAGGGTATTCATTATCACGATGTTTGTCTTCCAGACCAAGCACTACATGTACTGCAGCGCTGCTTCCAGAGAAGAGGTTGGACATTGCTTACTGATGGGAAATAGAGACTACATCTTTTGTTTTCCTTTGCTGCTACGAGCAGCTTTTGCTTTTAATAAACTGCCTCTATCTTGATCCGTAAGGTTTTTTCAGTGTATTTTCTCTCCACTGTCCAGCTGAGGAGAGAGTGATAGAGAGACCTTGGTGGGCACCTGGCACCCAGCCAGGTTGTGATGTTCCAAATTGAATCTTTCAAAGCAATTTACAATAATTTGAAGTTCAAGAGAGCAACTTACCTATGTCTTGTATGTCTGTATTTGCAAGTATTTAGGGCTTTCATTTATAAAGTCAGAAAGTGTATGCTCTATACTCTTCTTACTTGAAATGCACCTGAATTCGGACTTTGATTTGACCAAAATTATTATATTGGATAATTTTGGTATCTCCACTACTTATTTAGAATTATGCAACATTCATTGCTCTATTCTAGTTCCTTTGATACAGTAATAAATCTGAACTTTTTGTGCTACAAGCAGATTTTTCAAGAAGCTATAAAGAGAAGGTATTAAAATTTTGTAATATGTGTATTGAATTAAGAAAAAGCAACAATTTAAAAGTTCCTCCTCTCTTTAAAAATAGAAACTGAAGGACTATTCATGTAAACATTTATGCACATGATTAAATATAAGCATGCCTACTCATCTGCTACATCTGCAGAAATATCTGCAGGGTATGGGCCTAATTCCCAGTCTCCTTTCAATTCACTCATATTTCAAATCCATACTTTGGAACAAAAATAAATAACTACAGTCACTCTCAGTACACCAGAGTGCCAAATCACTCTAGGAATAATTACATGACAATTAGGGACACAAGTACCTCACATAACAGGGAGCTAAACGAAAGACTCCAGCTTGGGACCTGAAAAGCATGGACCACATTATTGCCAGTGCTTTGCCAGAGTCATTAATCCCGTCTCTATACTGGATTGTGCAGGCCTATGCTGATGATTTACAGCGTTCTTGAGACTCCAGCTACTATGAGAACATGGTAACACACTGTGCTTTCTGCTATATATGCCTGAAAATATTTATCACAGTCTTGCAATAAAATGCCTAACTCCCAACTCCTCATCCGCAGCCTTAACAAGAGAGCAAAAAGTTTGTAAAATTTGCATCTTTGTTGCAACCAAACAAGCGCCTTGCATTTAGTAAAAGACGTGTTCAGAGGGTACTCTTATGTTATTTCACCAAAAGTCTTTTTTCCTGTCCACTGAAGCACAAGTGTATTATTTTTTTAATGTTACTTTCATGTGTATGCAAGTTAATTTCCCAGCCTCTCGGAAAGAAAGCAATCAATTGAAAATCAATTGGTGGAAAAGAGTGTGATAGTATCTTGTACCGTAAAAGGAAATGGCAGATACAGTCTTGAAGCAAGATTTTATAATACAAATTTGATAAATAGAAAGAAAATGTACTGAGAAACAGTTCCACAATTCTGCCTAATTTGGTATATTTGAGAGCCAGAAGTGTTCAGCACACCAAAATCTCATGGGAACTGAGAGGGTGAGGCACAGCTCAGCAATCCTGACAGAATATTCCTAGTCCCTGCATGCTTCAAGCAAACTGTTAAAATCACCACTAAACCAACGTTTTAAAAAATTAAGTAAATATAATGAGTCAAATTCAGTCATCAGTTCCGAGGGGGTACCTCCCATTCATCCTTCTCATCTATGGAACAGAGAAACAGAGAGCTGAGATACGTTTTTTCCATGACCTTTTACTATTTTTCAGTGCCATGAAGCAGATAAAGAATTCCAGTGACGCAAGAGGAAACTGAGGGCCCTTCTCTCTCCAGTTTTATGACTATGCTTGTCCAATGGCTCACAATTGGCTTCTGTTGTTCCTTCATACTGCTCTTGCCCACATGAAAGATTTGTATTTCCACTTTTTTTTTTCTTTTTTTTTTTAATTTGTCTCCTGATGCCAAATACAACAATCTTATTCATCATTTGGAATCTCTCTTGACTACTTCATTAAAGAAGCACTAACAAAGGATGAGAAACAAATCCCAATTTTGCACTCTGGCTGCTGTTGCTCTGTGATTGTGAGTAATTGCTGCCACCTTAGCAGTGCAGAATAAACCTTCAAAGGCCTTATTTCATTAGCAAGCCCAGACAGTAGTCACAAAGAACAAAAGTGTTGTGGCAGAGGTCACCAGCAGCATATGACTAGCCTTCAAAAGAAGACTGTTAATGAGCTGCTATCTCTCCTGGACCCTCTGAAATAAAATTGTGGTACCTTCGAACTGTCAGGAAGACTAAAAAGAAAAAAAAAGAAAGGAAAAAAAAAGAAGGACAATAAAAAAGAAACCCCCCCACACCCCCCAGATGTTTATGGGCAGCTGACTCCAGGTGCCTCCAGGTTCTGTTTGTAGTTTGCAGGCAGCTTACCATAAGCAGCTTGTTTTGCCCTAGATCATGGTGAGGGGGGACAATAACAACATGCGAGAAGGGAAACAGAAGAAAAAAAGAAATTGAGAAAAAAAACCTCTGAAACAATTTTAATACTTCGAATTTTTTCTGCTGCAGCTGCTGACTATTTTTGAGGCTCAGAACAAACTCCTCCTCTCTGAACACAGAGATACATTTGTGGGGAAAAGCAAGACTGCAACCTGAAGAGGCCAAGCCTACAAAACTGACTGGTGATAATAATTTTATCACTCATTAAAATGCCGACAGATTGTAGTTATCACAAACAAACTAGACTGCGGAGATGAGTTTTATGCTCTGCAATGAATTCCCTGTAAATTTGTGTCCGTTAAGCATTACTACCACATGCCATATGATCAGCAGGAATATGACTGGGTATAAAAACTGAATTACTATCTTTTCTTGTTTCTATTAGAAGGCAATGGTAACATAGCAATGAGATGCTTGTTTTTGCTCTTCATAAACAAAATGATTTGTTGGTTTCCAAAGCTGTGATGCCATGAATTTTCCTCCCCACACTAAATTCCTACAAGAATTGAAGGAAACGGTCACTGTTGATAAGGCTTGGGTAAACCTCTGGGAACAGCTGATGTAGGCTAAGGCAACTTAAAGCAACTGAACATCCTCCTTGTCTTCTGCTGGACATTCACGTCAATTCAAAATGTCCTGATGTTCATCCATTACCTCCAGAAATGTGGGACAGCTTGAGTGGCAGTTCCACCTCACTGCTGTAGCTGGCAAAGTTCTTTGGTGCCCTTTGCATGCCAGACATTTTGCAAGGCAGAGACAAAGCCCCCTACATCACAAGCTTGCTTTCTAAACTACACATTTACCTGTGGATTACAACAGCCCCTGTGCAGGCAACTCCCACTGACTTGCATGAGCTTTAACAGTGACACACAGGCTGCCTCCTCTCCATCTGTCACTTGGCCACGCCGGCTTTTTGGTCAGCACACAAGATGCAGCCTGCTAATCTGGGCACATGCAAGTCAGTCTGCACATTTGTACTAGGTCTCCTGTGTCCTGGACTTACTGAAGATGCTGCTTTGTGCACCCAGAATCCGTGTACACAGCAATTGTTTGAGGTCACCGTTTTAGTTGGGTTTTTTCCTAAACAGATGGCAATTCCAGTTGTAAAAGGCATCACAAAGACAGGAGTGAGTGAAAATGCCAAGAAAAGGATGAAGAATGGAAAGGAAATTGCAAGAGTAAAAATCTCCTGTACTTTCCAACTTATTTGAATAGCTACATTCCCTACCCCAATTCCTTCCAGGAACAACAGGCATGGTTGCCTAAAGGTCATTCTTTCTTTGAAAGCCCAAGTTGTCTGATTGTCTGCTCCACAGACTGCTGCCCTTTTCACACTTCCCAAATGATGTATTAAAATATGTCATTCTGTTATGGCAGTTTTGGACTGTGCTACTACTCATATGTCTATTGGAACCAACAAGCTGCGAGGCAGTCAGATGTGACACGGCACTCAAAAAATTAAATTAAAATGTTTCTTCTTGCTTGCAGTTCTCCAAAAAGGACAAGAGGAAGAAAAGAAAAAAACACAGTAGAAAAAAATAGACCTTATTACTGATGAAAAGACTATAAATACTTATTCGCCAAGCAAATCCCTGTTTTCAATGATTTATGACAATTATTACTGAGGAAAGTTCTGTTTTCAGTAACACAGAAAAAAGCTGAGGTTTTCAGGTAATATCTGACCATTTCAGAATTCAGATGTTCCCAAACATATTTTTAAAGTTAGTTCATCTGATTTTTTAATAGCTACAGTCCTGTATACAACTTTAGATACAGTGGCAAATCATTTTATCTACCGGGGAACCTGTCAATAGGAATTACTGTCCTTTTCACTGCATTTTTTGTCACTTTTTTGTCTAGGAATTGAGTACTTTTCCTCAGGGTGGAAAGCATGAAGGAGCCCATGACTTGGATTCCTTCCTCATGATCCCTTAGGGGAACTTCACCACTGCATACAGAGTCCACACAGAGACCACAGGAAAGCATGTGAGAATCAGGGGTGAAGTACTGCTGAATGAAAAGCCTGAGCTGTAAAAGGCATTGCCAGAGGGGATAAGGTCAAGTGGAACGAGACCATCTCTAAGACACACTATAATACTCTCTCAAGTCAGCTATTCATCACAATTTGTACCCACTCCCCAGAAACACCATTCTACCTAAGGACAGGAGAAGAGTAAAACGCTCCAGGCACACTTCATCATGAAGGAATAATTCACCAGCCAAGTGCTTAGAAGCACGTTTTTGACACATGCTGCAGGAAATACCTTAAACAACTAGAGAAGGAGGAGAGAGAGAACACCGGGATCTAGCATCAAGATGTAAATCCCTTCTTGTAAAATTCCCTTTTTCAGGCTGCTTCCAAAATTCAGCCTCATTTACATCCAGATTACTGTTTTATTGCTAAAATAAACTCTTCAGCTTTAGTTTTCTACTATCTTGCCTGAAAAGAAAACTCAGGACCTTTAAGGTCAGCCTGTATGCCTACTGCATTGGGCAAGGAGGGTTCCTGAAATTTCCTGCCTCTGTCCTGGGACATGGCATCAAGCTGTGCATAGTCATGGCTCGAGGCAGGCTTTGGGACACAGGGCAACACTGCCTCTCTTCAGCCTCATGGCATAAATGAACTTGGGAGCAGAACTGATGAGAGGAGGTTTCTGGTGTGCAACTGCTTGTGTGCCTAAAACAAATTCTCAAATATCTTTCTTCCTCTCTGGCCTAACACCGGTATTCACGGCTATGGATGGTAAGACGTTTTTGCATGCCATACAGACAGTCTCCTTGGCTTAACACTGTGTGCCTCTACGCAAGAGGGAAAATGTTTTTGACCTACTAGAAATATAGAGAAATCAGCAGTGGTGAATGCACAGGGGACCATTCGGAAGGTAACAAAGGAAGAAAACAAAGCAGAAAAGACAGCATGAGTTCAACAAAATACAAACAAACAAAACCCCCAAACAAAACCAAAACCAATCAAAAAATGCCAACAACAATAAAACAAAAACAACCCTTGGACAAAGTAGTGGGAGGCGGCAAGAAGAGCTACAGGATGTGCAGACCAACAAATCCTTTTCCTTCTGAGAGTCAGCAAGTGTTATTTAAGAGGAAGCTCATTCACTTTCCTGAACTAGTGAAAATTTTTGTAGAGAGATAGACACAACTAAGACACGTATTTCTGTGTTATTCATAAAAATATTAGCAGTCTTTGCCTGGACTTGTCTAGGGATTATGATTTGTATGACAAATGCAGTGGTGTAAAATCTGCATTCTTTTCCTAGTATGCAACAGGCTATGTCATTAATAATAAGCATGAAAATAGCACTACATGATCACAGACTGCTGTTCATAGTAAACCATGTTTCCTATCTCCCATTCACCATCATAAATACAGTTCAGATTGTACATTCCAACATATATCCACTTTTATAATATGATGGAGAAAGAAACCAATTTGCCTCTCCCATAAACTGCTCAATATGGGTTGTGTTTGGCCCATGGCCACAGACTGGTAACTTTGCTGTCCTGCCCGGACTCCTTGCATCCTTCCAGCAGGTCTAGCAGGTAACAGCTTCCATTCTCAGGTGCCCCCCACTCCTTGTACACTTCTTAATGGCTTGGCATACCACAGCCACTGACCTGCAGTGGTGGGAAATGGCCAAAGACTTCAGCTGGAACCAGTTTTGGGGCACTGGCATAGAGGCTGCAAACCTTAATCACGCTCACCGCAAGTAATAGGAATACAACAAGTGGAATAAGCATAAACTTCTTCAACAGAGACTAGTACAGGAAACATATTTAAGAAGGCAGAATCTCACTCTCTGCCTCGAGGTGAGCACAGGTATTTATCCCTACCTTACTCAATTTTAGAATATAAACCAGGAACAACTCACCTAACTCTAGGGTAAACTTATTTATACCCCTTAAGACTTACAGCCTTTTAATCAGGCACCATAACTGGAAAAGCCATAGTTGTCCAAAGCATAACTTGAAACTCCATTAATTTCTGCATGCTGGAGCTCAGTTACCCTTCAGGTTTTCAAGATAAATTTCTGAGCTGTGTACAGACTACCATGGAAATGTAAAACAAACTGCTCCACTCCTCAGGGGGAAACTGTATTTCTACCCTATCTCAACTATTCTCTGAAAACAAAATGAGGAAGAAATTATATTCTAACCTCAGGAGACATCATTACTAAGCTACATCCACAGAAACTAGTTTTGCCTCCTGCTACTGCTTAGTGTAAATAAATAGTTCGTGGCAACATCCCCACTCCCAAAATTGTATCAGTAGTTTCATTGTTTAGATATCTATAGACTGGATACTATTTTTAGCACATCCTGTCAACAATGAAGGGACAAAACTACCAGGAAGAGGATGCATTAGGCTTTTACATTAACTGGTGGTAACACTAGTGCCCAGGACAGCCTAAGAACTGGGCAGTTTTTTGCTTACACAAGCGTGCTGTGTGTTACAGATTTGTTTTTCCACATTAATTCTTAGTTCACGTGACACTGTAGATCTCATGATCTTACAGACGTAGAGCTCAAAGGAAGAGAATCATATTTTGCTAGAAGAATGGGGGAAGGTTTAGAAAAACCCAGCCCACACTGCCTACAACATGAACTCACACTTCAGCAGCCCTGAATCTCTTCCCTGGGCAGCCCAGTGAACAACTACACCTTAACCTACCATCCCAATAGAAAACTGATCATCTGCACACACTTCACGCACACTGAAAATAAATCATTCTTCCGGCTTGAAATTGGAAATGTTACTCAGTACATGGTCCAATTTAGTATCAGCTGCTTATTACCTTGCATTCCACTGGAAACACAGGATTGGGAGCATGCATTTGTAATTTGCTGTTGCTCTTTTGTACAGTTTGCAGTACTACACAGAAGTAGTAAAAAAGTTCCCTTCAAGTGAAAACTTGATCTCAAAGGCCATCATATTAGTCCAAGCCTCAGTCAAGGCCTCAGAGTGAATTTGTAATAACGGAGCTTAAGCTTCAGCTTTCATTGTACTCTAAAGTACTACTTTTATATTCCATGTTAAATGCAGCCTCGTCTCAGCAAGTAATTTTGGCTTAGATCTTGAAAATGCATGTTAAAATTTACACCTGGAATTTAAAATTATATGTTGAAGGCCTTGCTTAAACATATCATAAACCGAAGTTATATAAAATAGATTTTAAAGTCAGTAGAAGTGGCTTTGAAAGGAATAGCATTGCTTTTCAGAGTTTTGGTGGTAATCTTAATAAATGAAATAATTATTGAAGAGTTAAATGAAGGACTTTTTTTGTGTGTGTGCATATCTTTAACACTTTATAACAATGGACCTACATAAATATTTTTTCTCTCTAGTCCCATATACTCTACAGAAATTAACCCAGCATCTTTTTAAAAACTGGCATGGACTATATATTGACAAATGAGCCCTTCAGTCTGTAGGCCCATTTTTTCCCAGAAAATTAACACAGCGAACTCTTCACTCTGAAGGAAAACAAAACAAAACAAAACAAAACAAAACCAACACCACATCTGTTGGCTTAGATTCATTATCCAAGTTTTGGGGAATGCAAACTACACGAACCACACAAAAAGAACAGTGCAAGTGAGATTTTAAGTATTATTAGCATTTTTGTATTACAGAATGATAACAAAATAGCCTAGAACAACACAGGTGGATAGTAACCTAGTAACGTCATAATAGTGATATTTTCCAGATCATGACTGTAGTCCCATGTATACGCAGTGAATGCTGTAAAGGACAGGTTATTCTTCCAGCAAAGCCTTTAAACAAAATTTTAAATGGCAGATTGCCTGTGATGCTCAACTGAAGGCGTTACAGAACAGTAGTCTCTAACTTGGAAAACATGTAATTGAAAACGGGAAATTGAGTTTGCTGGGCTCATGTCACTAGTATTTAAGGTCTGATCTGCAACATCAAGCTTTTACTGGCCTAGCTTTGTTATTTGTGAACATGAAAAAAAAAATGTTGTCTGGTACAGAGATGTAACTTTGACCAACCACAGTCCTCCTGTTGGGTTTGCTTTCCTCTTTCAGGGAGATTTTTGTTGTATTCCTCTGCAATACTGCGGGCACAAGCTACGTGTTCTTTGCTGGACCTTGCTATGCTAGAAAAAGCAGGAGCCTGTAGACTGTCTATCATTCACAGGATGTCCAGCCAAAAACTGGAAACACCAGAGGATATTAGCTTTCCTCTGCTCAAAGTGCATCTACAGCTGGAGAAGTTACCAGCTGTGATTCACCACAGTGCACTTTGGGGAAGGCGTAGGGGGAGGAGGGCAAGACTTGCAGAGTACAAAACCAGCTGGCAGGAACAGCTGCTGAAACAGTCAAAACAGGTTTTTGCTTTTTCCAGACATCCAGCACTCTGTAAGCCTCTGACAAGTTTCTCAGCCTTGTGTTGAGTGTTCACTCCAATCACCTCCACACCCTTGTTTCTCTGTCTTCTATTTTAGTGTGCCTCCTTTCCTCCCTCTGCCACGTTCCTCTCTCCTCCCTTGTCCTCTCATTTTAAATACAGTCCAAAGGGAATCTTCCTCCCTTCTGAAGCATTGCATCTTTGCTCTGAGTTTTGCTGAACTTCCTCTCTTTCTGCTATAGCCCCTCATTGCCAGGACCCCCATTACATCCTTTACTTACCAAGTCCACAGGGCATTTTCTATCTTCACAATCAAAGCATCTGGCACAGCCACGTCCTGTTGGTGGCTACCAACAGAGAGCAGCCACAGTCACAGAAATGGCTCCTCAACTGAACTGAAAGGCCACTGCTCCTCTTGCATCTCTGGTGCCGCAAAACATCCCAAACAGAAAAGCATCACGGCCTCTTCTTAGACACGCCCAAGGCTCAGGCTACAGACCAAAGTGGTCAGGCTGTGGTGGGGACAACCTTCAAATCTGTGAGATGAGCTGTCTGGAGCATGGACAAGGTAGAACAGGCACATGTGTGTGTAGATGGGTGCGTTAATTTGCGTGCGCACTCCTGTGTGCATCCAGAGACTGCAGCAGGACTGCTGATGGCATCAGGGGCCAGAAGTGGGGAAAGGAGGCAGGGGCCATGGAGAATCTACAGCTCTCTGTCTGTGCTGAATAAAGAAACTGAGGGCTTCAACTCATCACCACCCAACTGCCCATTTGAATTACAATTTCTCACAAATATAGAACATTTAAAATTGCACAAGATATTATATACTTTTAGAATAACAGATAATATGTAGAGCAACAAAAATGCAGATCTCCATTAGCAATAACTGACAACAGCCTTTATTTGGCATATAAAAAACAGATTCTTAGCCATTTACCTTATTGCTAATTCACAGTTACTTGCCTAACCAACATCAGATTAGATGTACGTCACAAGTATTGTCCTTAAAGAGTTTCAACATGAGAAGTAATACCAGTTAATTCAACGTCAGAAAACAATCCCAAGTCTACCTTAGTGAACCTCCTTGTTAAAAGAAAAAGAACAAAACTCACAGAACAATTTGGAGTCTGCAGCAGACCCCCAGCTCTAAAGGACCAATGGCATATTTCTATTGGACACTGGATGGGTACTGCACTCCACAGCCTTCTCTGCCCTGGTTCTGCCTGGACACCTTGGTCTTACTGGGGACAGAAGGGTAAAGATGTGTCATCTTTTATTTCTGTGCTATAACCAGTCTAATTTTTTCAAACAGTAAGGTACCTTTTCTGACAGTCTGAAAAAAAAGCCCGAACCAAAACATGAAGGCACACACAACAGATTTTACTATGTAGGAGAATACAGAATGGAGTCAGTCTGCAGCATTTTGAAGACAACTGAACAACTGGTATACACTGATTTTACTCCCCATAATTTTCTGCTGTAATATAAATGCAATTATTGGCTCTTTCTCAATAATAAGTAGTATTTCTCATCAAAATACTAGCAGTATAATCTCTGCAAAGATGACACATCTTTCCACAAACAGATGAGTATCAGACTTAGTTCTCTGGTGCTTTAAATCCAAAAATATTAATATAGATATATTTGATTTGTAAAAAAATAAATTAACTGTCAAATAATATTCTTCTAAAGGAGTTGGTTAAATAAAAAAACACCCAAGCAAAAACCAAAAAAAACCCTGCCTTATTCCCCATTTTGGAACATTATAAAATCTGCTGTTTGTTTAATTGACAGAAAAATAGACCACTTAAAGCTTTTCTACAATGGTCTTATTTTTCCTCATTCTTGCTCAAACAAGAAAAAATTTCCTCAAATTAACATATGTCTCATTTCAAGAATAAAAGGTAGAATGAAAAATGGTTTTAACACTTAAATGGGATATAGGATGGCTATTTTCTGTCACTATAATTTTTTTTCCAAATGTGTTTCTAAACAAGAAATATGAGTAATTGCAGACTTATACATAGAACAGAAAACAAAACAGTATAAAATTGCTTGGCAATATAAAAAGCCCCACATAACCATCAATTCCAAAAAGAGGTCATCAGTGACTAACAGTATAGCCTGCGCAGATCTGTTGGAAGGATGCTGGGGAAGAGAAAGACAGACAACATATTATTTGTAGAGAAGGTATTTGTGCACAGAAAGAAGCAGCAGAAGGTTTTGAATCCAGCCTTAATTTACGCAGATCTCTCTGTATCCTTCCAAAAATGAACCGAGGCTCCAACCATCAGGGTTTGGCAGACTTCGCAACGGCAATCAAATATGTTTCTGCTTCCCAATTATATTTCTCCACCTCCCTTGAAAATTACTGCTCTATGTCAGAGGCAGCAGTACAGATAGAGATCTGCCCATCACCGCCCTAGTCCACAGCCTGGGGTGTCAGTGTCAGCCCTGCTTTGTCCATGATTTGAGCCAAGACACAAACGCATTGTCTGCAGGCTGCTGAAGCATGGCCACCCATTCCCTCCTGCTGCCACCGCTGCAAAGTGGGTAATTTACCACAGGAGCACTTCATCTTCCCAATTTACAGAGGCACTCGTAGCAACCAATGCCTGCTGAGAAAGTGGAAATTGGGAATACAGATGGGTCCTGGCGCATACATGTAAGGGCACAGCAATGTGCCATGGTCACATCCTACCTGCTTGGGCAGGAAGGGTAAGAGCTGGTTAAGGGCTGCAGTAAGGAGAAGGAGAGATATAAGGTCCCTCTTTCTCCTCTAAGCCAGTCTGTTGACCAGAGGCTGTTAGACTGCTCTGGGTCAGCAACTTGTGTTAATACGTAAGAGAGTAAAACTAAAAAATGTAAGAGACCAAGGTAGGGAGATGCCTGAAATAGCACCTCCCTAAATTTCTCATGGTGTGCCATTCCATGAAACTATGTTTATGTTCTGTTTAACATGAAGGCTGACCTCCCCTGCCTTCTGCTCCACCAAAGCAGGCTGCCTACGAAGAGGTGTCTGCAGTATTCAAGACTGTTCTGCTGACCAGCTTCCAATCAAGGCAGCAGATAATCACAAAGGAAACAAGATTTCAAGTCTAGTTCGGCCTCTGTTCTCTGATCATGCTAACCCAGTCCATTACAGATTGCTTCAGCAACAGAAGGATGTTCTGTCTGCCTCCTTTCTCCCATATACAGTTTATGCCACAGGTAATTTTTTTCCCCATTTCTGTTGTCCATTCTCAAGCTTCTCTCTCTCTCCCTCCACATTTCCTCTAGGCCCTACACCATCTGTGCAAGCAGTCCTTCTCTTTATGCACACTGTTGCATTCTATTCCTTCTCTCTCTGTGATCTATATTTAGTTGTTTTCCTGTTTATACACCCCTCCAGAGAAGGGTATTGTTGAATGTGACTAGTCAGGAAGAGAAACAATGTGGCCAGAGCACAAATCCTTTCAGAGGAGTATCTGGGATGGGAAGTTGTGCAGGACTTGGTAGGATAGAAAACTTTTAAAGATTAATCAGATACAGAGATCTGAATATAAACCCGTAAATCCCCTTAGAGCACCCTGATCAAAGCCCAACAATACCTAAGTAGGGGAAGAAACAAAGGCAAGGAAACACATGCAAACTTTATTCTGATACTGAACTTTTTTTTTTTTTCTTCCTAAGATAAAACCCTTTGGGTTTGGAAACCTTACAGTATTTGTATCTCTTTGCTCAAACTACCAGGAACCCCTGAATATGAATCCATAGTGCATACATGAAGAAAGCTCTAGGAAAAGTGTACTTAAAAGACTACTGAGGAGTTCAGTGTTGGTTGGTCCAGAAACGAAGTGCTTTTAGTGTAGGAGTAGTGAGAATAAACCTGGTTCTCTAGAAGGTGGCTGCAGTATAACTGAAATCACGACAGATAAGAGCACAAGAGCTCACCATGGTGGCACAGTAAAGAACACCAGTGCAGTGTCCAGGGGTGTCTGTCTGGTCTGAGGGATGTTTGCACAATAAATAAATGGAGTGTTTCCCATCGTCAAGTTTCTAACAAAACTAAGTAGCTTGTGAACGGACTGGTTGTGAAATAAAACACAAGTGTACTAACACTGGGGAAGCTTGACAGTGTGGGTATTCTCTGTGAGACCTATTTATCATTATGAAATGGAGCCCAGTGGAGAACACAGAAATCTATTATTTGAACCAAAGGAAATGTCTGAATTTTGCCTTGGAGTTTTACCATTATAATTGTGCAGATAGTTTTGATTATCATAGAGAATCAAAAACACTGATAGTCCTTAACATTACGCTAATAAATGCATTGGTGACCCAGGGAGAGTTTTGGGTGTAAGTCATTCACTTCCCTAGCATGACGAACTATGAAAAGAAAAGCTGGAAGGCTTTGTAAAGCAGCACAAATATTTGAAAAACCAAAGGGGTATGTAACTGGTGATTTCATATTTAAGCCATGTGTGTCACTAGTAGACGGTGTAGAGTGTGTATTAGAAAAATGTCAATGCAAAGGCAAAAAAATGTCTCTGTGGTTAGGACTTAAATATGAATGATGAGCTGCCCACCATGACCAGCAGATATTCCCTGGCCAAAAGGGGTCCACAGCCTTTGGTACAACACCAGAAGGGACGATATGTGGTGAGAGAACAAGGGATAATGACTTCAAACTGAAAGAGGCTAGATTTTGGTAAGATATTAGGAAGAAATTCATTATTGTAAGGGTGGTGAGGCTCTGGAACAGCCTGCCCAGAGAAGCTGTGCATGCCCCATCCCTGGACGTGTTAAAGATCAAACTGGATACAGCTTTGAGCAACCTGGTCTAGTGAAAGGTGCTCCTGGCCATGGCAGGGAACTTGGAACAAGATGATGTTTAAGGACCCTTCCAAGCCAAGCCATTCTACCTTTCTATGAGAAAGAGAAGGGCTACAGACTGGAAGTGAAGGCAGTAGAAAAACCTCAGAAGTTTCAAGGAAAGGACATTTGCAGCATGAAATGGTTCGCTGAGCTTGTTTGCTTCAGTTAGTGGCAAGAATAGTTGTTTATAAGATATTTAAACAAGGGGAGGTAAGTGGCTTAGTCTGCAGGATGGGCTTCAGCAGTGGAACAGAAGATGCATCTGAAGCAGCTGGGAAAAAGATGATTTCATTAGGAGCATTCTTCAGGGACAGGAAGAGCCTCTTACAGACCAAAACGGAAAAATCTACACCTGTGGGGACAGAAGACGATATAGAAAAATGGCTCAACCCTGAGAACAAACGAGAAGGAACAAGGTCAGAAATTGTTCATTTATAACCTGAAAATCATTTTAAGAGGAGTTTAAACCCTGAAATGGGGAAAACATTTTTTAAATAAGTTGCACAATATCAGTTTGGGGACAGATTCTCACGAATTTAAAAAAAAAGTTATCTTTGTAGCAATTTCAGTTCAAACAGAGTATCAGCAGCAAAAACGTAAGCTGCTGATCTGTTTGGTGACCGCCAGAACTAAACAATCCTCCACTCTGAGTCAATGAGAGGTTGTGCATGGTATCATGAGATCAAACTCTAATCCTCTTAGTAGTATTTTCCATGGAAAAACTGCCATACTATATGTATTTACACCGTTAAATGCATTATTCATGTAAATGCCATACATATACACACGCAAAATATGGCTGTAATTACAACATATTCCTTATAAATTGTATAATCTGAATCCTGTTCAGAAACAGTCCTGAAAAAAAGCAGAATACCACTAGGCATTATTTGCTTATGTTCCCTTTATTGCAAACAACAGAACAGACTGTCTGTTAAAAAGATGTGTACAATCTGGTTAGTGTAAAACATTTGTATTACGTGCCCACACAAGTCCCCTTCTCTCCTGTATGCCTTGATGTCTCACTGCAGTTCAGAGGCTAAGTGTAAGGAGGCTGTGCAAAAGTGATCAGTTTTAACTCCAGGTTGTGGGGCACAGGTATGTAGTCAGGGCCTGGCTAAGAAATTTAGCAGCTTCACCAGTGTCACCAAGCAGAAATCTTGCTTTGCTATTTACACATCCTGCAAACATCAGAAAATGTCGAAATTCTGTAGATTGACCCACTTGACTGCTCAGCACGAAAATATAAGACACCAAACTAAGTAATTTGATATTGTATAGTTATATGCAACAGAATTTTACAGCAATTATTATAATGTACTATTTCAAGGAAATCATCAGTAAACACCAATATTCTTCCCAGACTTCCTTACTCCAAATATTCCTGCCTGAGGACCCCCCATTGCACCTGCAAAGCCTCTCTTACCAGTCTAAATATCCACTTTTATCCAAAGAAATTAATTATTCATGTCATCAAAGCAACAATTAGCTAGCAAGACAGTGTTTCAAGCAAATACTGATGTTCTATTATAATTCTGTAACAAGGATTCTAAAACCTTCTGAGTTATTATACTATGATAATTTTTCTGATGAATTCTTTGTCAGCATACACTTTCTACTAACTCCTATAGGATTTTTTAAATAATTCTACTGATAAAGTAGCCTTTTTTTTTTAAGTTCTGTGATTTTTTTACTCCATAAATTATAGTCAAATGCCTCTTTTTTCGCCCCGTAGTACATCACATTTTAAGTGATTCCAAACAAATATCTTTAATACATTTCCATACAAAGATGATCACTGGATTCCAAAGAGAAAAACAACCAGGATTACACTATGTTGCCTGCCCCTTATAGCAAAAGCATCTCAGTAACCTTGATAAAATAGCACTACTAGTAACTTCTGCCTCACTCATTACATTAGAAGCAGGAATTGCTAAAACAAAAGAGCTTGCTTGCTTCATAGTCAGGGAAAAACATTAGTAAAAGACAGCACTATTATGATAAATGACATCATTGTTGGGGGCTATAGTATTTCAAAGCCCAAATATTTATGCAAGTAAATAGACTAATGCACTTGTTTCTGCAGCAAATCCAAATACCCGTCTCACGAAAAAATGCCTATTTTGCTTCCTGGCATCAAAGTACAGTAATGTTCTGAAAAGAGTGGCGTGAAGAATCCCTGTTTCTTATCAAGCTGATCTCCCACCATCTCTCTCTGCTTGGTTTCTTTAGCGGCTAAGGAATATGCTCTCACTCCCTGTTCCTTCATTTTGTGGTAGCAGAGTTGTCCTTTCTCTAGGCCCCTATTTCCATGACTCTTACAGGAAACATTATGTCTTCAAGAACACTATTTTTTTTCCCTTTCTCTGTTAAATTTGACAGGGCTCTCAAAGCCAAGGGGCAGAAAGGCATGTCAGGGCATGTATAAAGCCTCATTTTTTTAGGAACGCGGGCTAAAAATGAATCCAAATCAACAATTCCGTTTTTTGGTAAATTTCCTCTGTTCCCACAGATGACTACATGACAGACACACAGCACACTGACACATCACCATTTCAGAAAAGTAAAGGAAAACCAGTGTAATACCCTGACATTTTGGTTTGCATCCCTGCAGGAGCAACAGAACACCTCATTCATCCACTACTAGCTGGGAACATCAGCAGTTCAAGATTCACTTTGCAGGTTTTATTTAATAAACATGCCTTGAAGACTTTTTAGTTTAGGAGGAAAGAGCAAGACACTCTTTAAGATCCAGTTAGGCAAGAGTTTGAATTACACCGAGAAAAAGGGAGATTCCTGATTTGACAACCTCAATATATTTTAGAAGCCACAAGGATAAAATACTGTGATTTCAGATCCAGATGTATTGCCATGGGCACTTTACCCTCCAACACAATCAAATTTAGCCTTCTAGGTTCACAGGCTTGGCCACGGGATATCCCTCTTTTACACATTCAGTTATGAGGACAATAATTTTGTGCTAGCCCAAAAGTTGGCAGTAATACAAGATGTGCTTAAATATTAAACTGCAAGAAATGTTTTTTTCTTTTTTTTTTTTTTTGCATAGTCCTTGTTGGCAACTTGAGGCCATGAGCCAGAAGACAGAGAAGCCAAGGAAGTTTACCTAGAGCAGGTTGTTAAAGCATTCTGCTACATCTCAAGTTCCAGACATGAGGAAGAAATGATGCTCTATCAACAACAATGCCAGGCTGATACTGTGTTAAGTATCCCAACAAAACCAATACAAGTTTTCTTCTGATTCAGATCTCATTACAGTTCCAGGGAAGAAAAAAGAGCAATTTGATTTGCTTTTCATGTGCTTTGAATCATGTAGGTTTGCATTGGTTTAGGCTTTATGGCACTGTAAATATAACAGAAATAGCCCTTAACTACAAGGGTAAGGTGCTTTGAATGGAAGATCTTTTTATCATAAATGACTAAATTAATGCAGGTTAGTTTGTCATGGAAATCCCAAGATGAACAACTACATAAGTTTGCTCCTTTCAGGAAACTGAAATCGATGATGACTGAGCAGAAACCATGAAACTTTGCATGATTTCACGTACCTGAAATGACAATGGTAATTTTCACTTTGAGTTTTTTTCATCAAGATTCAAAAGAAAATATAGAGAGTGAAGACAAAGAGGCAAAACAGGAACAAAAGTTGTCACACAACACAAAATGTTAACATTGATATCTTAATTTCATTATTTTCTAAGATATTGTAGACACCACAGTAACCGTGGTTTAAAGTCAGAGTAGAGGTGCTGTGAAAATGGTACTATATAAAGCTAAAATCCCAGACAGACAGACGCTCGTGCTCAATTGGAAGGAGAGCTGAGTCATAGGTATGAAACCCTCAGCAACACACTCGGGAGCCTGTGAGGCAACTCCCTAAGAGTTTTTGCTGCTGCCCTTCCTGAAGGAGAAATGATCACAAGACATTTAAATTACAGAAAGCCAGAATGCAGAGACATTTGAAGAGAAATAGGCAAAGACTGTAGTATATGAGATGGGACATTTCTGAGATACGTAGTAAGTACTGCATTTGGGATTTGCTCCAGAGCTATCAGACCATTGCCCAGCCTCAGAGGTGAGTATCATCTCTGAATCAGCACTTCCTCAAACAAAGCTTTGTTTTTACTGATGACTGCCCAGTTACCTCAGTAAACTGAGGGTGGAAAGTACCAAAACAGAGGCAGTACAAGAAAAGCAAAAATATGTGATTGCATTGTTTGAGTCTGAAGCATAAAATAAAAAAGCTGAATCAGATGAATGATAGGGTGAGGGAGAAGGAAAAAGCAGAACTGTTACCTCACAAGGGAAACATCTGAGAAGGTAAAGTGAGTTTCAGTAGACACCAGGAGGCAAGAGCCTGGTCTCAAGGACACAGTTTCCATGAGCGTGGAGCTCAGCATTTCCGAAGTCCAGCTGCGCAATTCTACACCAGTGCACAGCACATTCAAGTCTTCAACCTTTATTTACAAGAGGGAAGAAAAGCCTGCAGACAAGAGTAAAGAATCATATCCCAGGAGGGCAAAACAACTTAATTTCTTCTCTTCAGTAACTGAAAAATGGGGAGTTGATGTGCCTCCCTGAGGAGATGACACAAAATCCCAGACAACAACAGCTCTCTGATCACCAGAAAGATAAATGAGTGCTTGTAGACCATAGTGGTACTCCATGGAGAGAGCTCTATTCTTATTTTTCTCGCAGTCCCACGAATTTCACACCAGCAAAAGAATTTTAAAAGCTAGGGTAAAAGGGCAAACTTTCTCTTGGCTGTGGTGCATACAGCACGTTAAATGTTTTCTAAGTCCCTACTTCCCTGGGGATAGGTTATAATTACCATGGTTGTGCATGTGGTTAACAACAGGGAGGAAGAGATTAACACAAAAGATGAGGCAAAAAGAAAACCCTAAACTGATCAACAGAAGAAAAAGTGGTCAAGAGCAGAGGCAAAGAACTGATCTGTTTTTCATAAATAAGGGTCTTCAAAAAAGCTCTGGTTTTGAAATGACACAAATCATCTGCATTGCAAAAGACTACACTTTTAATTCACTCATTTGACGCATGTTATGAGAAAGACAGAAATAGTAAGTTAAAACCTTAAAACTTTCCTTACAACTCCAAGGAAACAATTCCTCCCATAACATCACAAATGTCTGCCTATTACAGCATTTCTTTCAATACAAACATCACTCAAATTAATTTTATGGCTTCTTTTACAACCTGTTACAGAGAGAGAAAATGCTTTCAAACCAAGCAAGGGAAAAACCGCAATAGGCACCATTCACATAATTATCTTTGCGATGGGTAACTTACACCCCTTCATAGTGGAATACCCATCTCCAAGAGTAAACTGGTATGTAAACTTTATCCTGATGTGTGGAGAGAATATTTTCAAAAAGGCAATTAGGATAAAACATATATGTTTTGGCAGATAATCACAAGAGGTAGTCTGTCTTTTGGAAGTGACAGTCCTCAGAATCATTAACAGCATTCCTTCTAATGTCCCATACAGGTTTTCCTGTCTGGGAAAAATGAAAAATCTGTTTGGTAGAATACAAAATCCCTGTTTCAGAGAAGACTTTCAGAAATTCATTTCATACCAGCAGGCAAAAGATGCCATTAGGCTGTTTTTTTTCAGCACACGGTCTTTCAGAAAACAGCAAACACAGATGGAGTTCCTCTGCTGTGTGAGAAGGGATGCTATAGCATCGATGGCATTAACAGCCGTAGGAAGGGAAAAGAAGACATCTGGATGCTGCCATAATTGTACTGGTGGAACAGGTGGAAGTAGGTGAATAAATATTATCTACACTTACTTTGCAGAGAGAGTAAATTCTGCGGCCCACCATCTTTATCAGCATTGCCGCTTGGTGTATTATGATGTGACATTAATTGTTCCACAAAAGTACGAAAAGAAAAAACAGGTGCACTTGACGTATGCTTTTAGTATGGAGTCTTCAATTCTGCAATTGCCTAAAAACTTGAAGTCATGGAGGGGAGGGGGAAAACAAATCTCAGCAAATGATTTTGGGAAACTGGTTTGTCTTCAGCTCTGCTAACACAGGTGGGGTTTTTTTTTGTCTCGTATCAGTTTGCAGTTAACATGGTACGCGCAATCGTCCTTTTTCAGACCAGAGCAAATAACCCCAAAGTGCTCATCCATATGACATAATGGCTTGATTTAGCCACCAAGCTAAGGATAATGCACATTAAAGATTTTTAAAGGAGAAAGCAAAGTCTCCCCTCAATCCCCCTCAGCTTAGTTTGACTCAACTACTGCTTTACTAGCTTTATGTATTTTCTGCCTTACAATTGCTAAAAATTCACCATGAACAAAAGAGGTTTAAATCATGAAAATAAAACAGTATTGTTACCTCTGACTGGCAGGCATCATAAACCTGGACAACTTCACAATCCTGGAGACTGCAAGGGATTAAATGATGCCTACTTCACTGAGGGCTTTCCTGCCTTTACACCACACAGCATTTTCCTGTGTGGATTCATGTAACACACTTTCACCCATTTCTTGAGTAAGCCTAAACATGTGGTCCTCCTTTGGAAGTAGAAGTTGAAGAGAAGTTGACAGAATGCAGAACTAAGAGCTAAGATTAACTGCCACACTTTCCTTCCCTCCTTTTATGCCTACTTCATTGGTTGCCACATACAAAGAAGATAACGTTCACAGGTACAAGAATCTGAAAAACAAGAACAGATACATCATCTTCTCCACCTTTCAACTTTAGGCACTGCACTGTGTTTCAAATCAGCCATGAAATGCCAACACATGAAAATCATTTGCATTTTGAAAACATCTTGGTTTAGCTATCTTAATAGTGTTAATTCAATTAATGGAATATTAAGGAGTTTGTTTTGGAGTAAAAATTAGTGATTTTACTTGCCAGAAAAAAGCTTCAAGTTTTTACAAAATAATGAAATGTTATAAAAAAACTTCTGAAGTATGTACTATTTAACACCTGCACACACTAAGTACTAAAAAAATTCAAATCTAGTGATACAAATCGGTCTTGAACTGTGTCACAGAAATAATCTAACATAAAGCCTTGCTTTCAGATTACTCTTTAGTAATAATTGCAATGCATAACCATACAGGAATAAGGTAGGAACTGTGCAGGCTAGCAGCAGATCCAGTAAGGTTTCAGATATTTAGAGAGATGGCCTTGCAGTTAATGCAATTACAATGTTTAATTGCTGTCCCAGACATGTTCTAGTCACAGAGGTTGTATGATACAGAAAAGATTGCCGTGGAAGTCTGCTGGTGCAGAAGTTTAAGGCAAAGATATCTTCCAGAGTCACAGAACCTGTCCACTAGTTGCTGGCAATGTGAAAGTAGAGGAAACAAAGTTGAACTGATGCAGAATTTTCTTTACTACTCACTAGAAAAAAAGAACAGAAATTTCTACTAAAATAAAAGAAAAAGGAATTTTATAGATAAACCCACACACTCAGCTCCGCCCCCAGCAAAGCCTTTAGTTTATTCATAACAGTTCTTGAAAGTAGAACAATATTTACTGCCTTCTGCCAGTCATACACAGGCTCAGATTTGGCACTGCAGGAAAGAGCCATGACACTCTTGAATTACACCTGGACTTTATATGAGTTCATGTACTAAGGTTTAATGAGTTAACCGGCATTTTGCCAATTACTATCTTTATTTACCACCCAAAGGCACACCAGTAAACTATATTTTCCCTTCTTGCCTGTGCACTGCTACACGATGCCTAATAATATACTGCAATCTGAGGAAAAGATTTTCTTCATTAGAAACTTTGTGATTTTGTTTTCTGTGCTCTAAAAGGTTTGCACTTCTAGTACCCTTGAACTCCTGGCTCTCAGCTAGAAGGGAGCTGTAAGTTCTCCCACATCTCACAGTAAAAGCAGCTCTGCTGAAATACTGATACATTTCAAACACAGTACATTTCAAAGTAGTGAGAGAGATTGAACAGCAAAGGACGACTGCTCCCTTCAAAGTCTTCCAAAGCCATGCTGTGGTCACCCCATCACCATCCATGCACTCACCGAGGGAATGTGCACCCCAAACTGTTTGCCTGGAAGGCACTTCCCCGCACATGAATTGTAGTTGTTGTGCAAAGACCTTGAATAGATGTATCACTTGCTTCCTTACACATCCTCAGTCAGAAAGCTATTTTCAAGGCAGATTTAGTGATCCAATCATTCTTTTTCATTTCCTGCAACTTTGTTCTCCAGGAAGCAAAACTGTACTTTGTAAGAGCTGATGGTAACACACACATACATAGTATGTCCTGTGTGCAGAACCAAATGCTGCTTCTCTGCAGTATTTGAAGTCTTTCTTAACAGCAAATACTTTTACTGAATCCTTGCTGAACTGGGACGGTAAGTCTTGTTAAGTGAACAAAAGGAAATGACTAGCAAATATTTAGATGGAAAGTATTTGTACTTGAGTAACTGGTACCTCAGCATAAGGAGAGTTTTTGTTCTGATTTCTGTCTTACTTTAGAAATACTTCCAGTTACCTGTGAGGACACAAATGCAGAAAGCACACACAAAAGGAGTCTTCTCCTGAGACTAGCAGAAAAATGCATGAATCAAATGCTACTGATAACAAAAATAGATGCAGGAGAGCTAAACCCTCTGAGAACAGACTTTTTGTGCCACAGGGTCATACAGGACATCATGCTATGAGCTAAAACTTAAAATAAAATTACACCTTTTTCACTTGCATAAAACTACATTACTCCAAATAAATGCTAGGCAAGGGTTCAGGTACCCACAGGTTCCAAGAGTCCTTCAGGTTCAGCTCTTCATCTCCTGTGCACACACACACAGATGCTCCAGGCACAGGGAACCAGGGCATTACCTGGCTCAGAGAGTGGAGGGGCGCTGCCCTCTCCCTTTCAGTCATTCCATCATTAGTTTGTAGGCATGTGGATGTCCCATCTGCGGATCAGACAGAACCCACCCTACACCCAAATGAAGACCTCTTCTGTTCTATGATGATCCCACGCCCCTGCTCTATGCCCAAACATTCATGTACCCTGGCTGTGTGACCAGAGCCTGTGTTTAATTGTGTGATGTATGTCAGAATTCATCTGACACTAGAGCCCACGGATCAACTCTGTCAGCACTGGCTTGGATGCCAAATACCATCAGATCAAGGAATCATGCAGACATTTCGATGGTGGAAATGGAGCATAAAATGACAATTTGGATTGGTCTTTGGCAGGGTAGAGGCCTTTGAGATATAATTGATTTTTACAAGGGACAATTAGCATCCAAAAAAGGAAGAGATACTCCCTAACAATGTTGCTGTAACTGGCCCAGGGCCTTGTTCCTGGAAGTCCCTAACTTTGAGAAAAGAGAAAAGACATTTTTCCCACCCTACCACAAAGACTGAGGAAAGGCACTTGAACAGCTTTTAAATGCATAAAAAACCTGCTGCAAAGGAAAAGGAAACAATCTCCTTTTCACCATTACAGTGGGGAAGACAAGACACAGGCTTAAATTGCCTTAAGAAAACTTGTGTCAGATATTAGGAAAACCCTCAGATGGTAAGGAAAATGTTGTAAAATATACCACATACAGAGATTATGGCCATTTACCACTGGAGGCTTTCAATAAGATGTTAGAAAAACGTCTTTGGTGGAAGAGTTTAGATACAGCTGATGCTGCCTAAGGAGGAAGAGTCCAGATTAAGGGTTTTTAGATGCCTCCCAGTCCCAATTTTCTATTATTTTCCTGTGTACAAGTTATCCCTACATCTACCTGCTTAATTTTCCCTTTCTGTAGCTCAGCAGTTAATTTGAGGCTTGTGGGAAGGAGCCCGTATCAAGCCTGAGGCACATGAGACTTTATTGGGGATGAAGTCAGAAGCAGTCGGGGAATTGAGAGCAATTCCTTTATTAAGAATGTGTACACATGTGAATATTGCCCCCAAACCCAATGTAAATAGG
Source organism: Rhagologus leucostigma (assembly GCA_013397725.1). NCBI lineage: Eukaryota > Metazoa > Chordata > Aves > Passeriformes > Rhagologus > Rhagologus leucostigma. The sequence goes on from VZTD01005887.1 coordinate 1,608,138, forward strand.
TAGAATAGTATCAAAGGACTTGAAAATGTATCAATTTTCCTTTTTTCAAATGGGAACGCAAAGCACAAAGGTCTGAACCATCTGTAATGACACAGCAAGTTGTCAAAATGAGCCTGAAAAATGGATTTCCGGGCTCCTCAAGTGACCTATCTGAGGGACTACATGCTCCTCCTGCTCTCGCTTGCTCTCCCCTCCCTGCCTCCCTTCCCCCCAGCAAGCCGTACAAGACTACACGAACTGCAGCATTTCCTCATAAAAGTCTTGCCTGCAGCTGCGGGAAGTTAGACACTACAATAGTGTCGGTAACTTCTGCTGTAACAAGAACACACATCACAAAGATGATCATTACCACAGGGGAAAAAAGTAAAAACTAAAGCTGCCTCAGGACTTGCACCTTGCAGAGATGATGTTCTTGGGCTGATAATCCCCATCTCCTTTCTTTAACTTGCCTGTATTCTGGCTAACATTTGACAGAAAGACTCTATTCCTCTACCAAGTAAGTAACTATAAAAATAAAAGAAAGGACAGAATAAAGGACATACTGCTGATAAGGAACAGAATTGTTCTTTATACAAGTGCAGAAGAATTCACAAGTGTTTGCGAGCGAATCGTTGCTCCAGCCCACTGTGGAAAAGGAGCAGTCTAGCTCCGCATTTTCTGGGCTCTTTCCTAACGCTGCTGTAACTTTAGCTCGTAGGAAATCAGAATCAGTGCCTAAGATGAGAACCAAAAATCTCTCATAACAAAGTATTACAAAGCCAGTGCCAGTCCTTCTGCACTAGTACTTGCATAGGCTCGCTTCCATTTCCTACGTGCCAGTGCTGGAACCAAAGAAGAACCCACACTTGAATCATCCACAGGAGATCCTGCCTCTCAAACTGACCATGCCGAGGCACACCAGGCTCCAAAGTAATTCTGAATTAATTTGCAAGAACTCTGCTAGGCTCTAAGCCCCAAACATAGATTAAACATAATTTGGATTCATCATTACCAGTAAGACTAAAAATGAGTCAGAAGAATTAAAGAATAATTAATTAAAAATACACCAGTAACACAAAAGTCAGAAACATCTCCAAAAAGAATAAAAGGCAATGTTTTAATTGGTCATTTCTCAAAAGGAAAAAAAAAAGGTTCCTGCATAATTGGAATAAATATTCTCAAATTCTTTACATGCTTAGGTTATTTCCCATCTTAATCAAATGGCATCTTTAAACTTTGATTTATAAATCAAGGGATATTGCTCACTGCCATAAGATGCATTCCACTGCATCTCAAAGTCTTTAGCAGATCCACACTGTGCGTACTTTATCCTGATGGCTTCACATTCATGTTCATCAACACTCAGCAAGAACCATAAACAAAGCCCTTTCTCAGATGCACACATGCAGTTCCCATCGACTTTGCTGAATTTTCAGCTGACTTCAATCAGAACTCTGTGCATGCAGAAGGGCAAAACCTGGCTCTGCACATTCAATAAAATTACATCACTAGATACCTTATAAACGAAGGGCAATGCAGGCCATACTGAAAAATAATACAAAATGAAACCCCTAAACTGTAGCCAAATAAATTCAAATTTCAGCCAGGTTTTTCCAGAATAATAAAAAGTGCATGCATTTTAGGCAAGATGAAATGAAACCCTAATACCATCTCATTTACCAGAGTGCACTCGGCCTCTTTTAGCAGGACAAAGTGTGAAACACAGCTATTTACACAAGGTGATGACCTCCTTGCTTCAGCTATAGCAATGACATTGGCATCTGAAACAATTAATTAAAGGTCAGGTTAGTAGCTGTGATTTGCTAAGTCCTTTTCTGCATCTGTATCCTGACTCTGTAAGCTATGGATCTCACTACAAGTGAATTTCAAGTGTAGAATACCACAACAGAAGTAATTAACCATTATATTAATAACTAATATTGCATTATTTTTGAATCTACTCTAATAGTGGTATTTTAAATATATTAAATGCTTGAGCCTAGAAGTATCTATCTTAAACCCTTTAACCCTCCTTCCCAACTTGCCAAAAGAACAACATAACAAAAATCCCACACAACCCAGTAGAAACAGTTCCCTTCCAGATTTCAAATGACATTGTGCAACACAATTTCTGCCAGGTACATAAGCTAATGCACACTAAGCTAAGCAATGCCCCATGTGTTTTCTCCAAATTTCTTTCCTTTATTTTAGTTTTACTCATTCCATACTGTAAAAACCTGCACCTTTTTACTGCATCTTTAAAAGTATCTACCTGTTAGGATGAAGAATATTGTCACTTCTAAAAAACCATCTACCAACAGGCTTCCTTACACTTTCTGTTTGTCTGACAAGCACTTGTTAGCCTGCGATTACAAATTTATACACAGAAGCACTCACGGATGAAAACCACAGAGGAGGCTTGATGTTCATAATGGGTCGTTCCCCTCCTCCCCCCAAAAGGAGAAACATCTCTGATGATTTTCACACTTAAATAGCAGAACAGATTTTATGAATCATTTTTTCTTCATAACTGGAACAGCCCCTATTCTCCACTCCATTATAACACTGAGTCACTTTGCATCAAGTTGGTCATTACCGACAAGCCAAGGGAGAAAGGAGGGAAGTGGACAAAATGCTCTGAAGCTACATGTGCGACAGGATACGTATCAGGTTGCTTCTTGAAGCAAATTATTTAAAATCAGAAAAAAATCATTACAACACAACTCACATAAGGGAAAACTATTTCATAATTATTGAGAAAGTCCAGTAAATCTAACACTGATGGACATAGGGATTGCAAAGACCTTTTGTTTTTGTTTTTTTTTTCAATGAAGCAAGAGTCTAGCCTAATACAAATGCTGAGTCGTACTCATTCACACTACATTATCCAGTAAGTTAAATAATTAGTTTGGTGGAATCTGTTTCTCCCAAACTATAGCACTGTCAAATGAATAGTTATGAGGTCTGGTGGAGCTCTGCTCTCTCTCCAAAGCAACTTCCCTCCTAACATCCCAACCTGACTCTGGTGGCCTGGGAAGACACTCATTTGTCTCAGAACTCCTTCATGTAACTCCAGGTCTACTTCCTGTTGTCTCTGGTGGAGCATGAGCTTAGAGAATTTACAGTGTGTTACAAGGAACATTTATTCTAGCTTAAACTTTGTGATTGTGACTACACAACCGGGAAAGGAAAGGTATCTCCATCTCTCCCCTCAGTCCTACTGGGACAGGACTATTTCAAGGAGGGAGTTATTAGTTTGTTATAAATGTATAACACGTCTGTTTGATGATGAGAATAAAATTAGGTAACTTACGTGATCATTTTTCATGAAAGTTGATTTTAAATAGTTAGGAAATAAAATAAAAACCAACGAAACACACAGGTCAAGAACTAGGCTTTTCAGCGTGTCCTGTTTAAGCAATGACACATGAAGAACTTTGTGTTCAAACAATTACCTGGTGCTTTAAATAGGACACTAAGGGAATAGCATTTCAAAATGTATTCACACAGCATAAGACTAATCCTCCTCCTGGGAGTAGCAGTGCAAATCAGAGTAACTCCTCAGAGGTCAATTGAAGTACACCAGCACAAAATAAATGTAAGACAGAAGGGAATCAGGCCCCATCTACCTCTATTTTAATGCAGAGGTTGCAAATCATCTGCAATGATAAAGTGAACAACATAAATATAACTGACATCTATTCAATTGATCTTACATCCTGCCAGCTATTCACAGCTCCAAATACAGGGCTGAAGAACAATGGGTAGAGGAAGGCAGGCAGAAATCCGGGTTCTAACCCATTCACACATTCCAATTTGCTAATACCTCCTACTTGATCTGCCTTCATCTCCCCACACTGCTAAATCGTTAAAGGTTTAACTTGACATTGTCTCCCCAGCTCCTAAAGAACAACTTCTCCTAAAACAAAATAAATGAAAAAAATACCAGGAGAGATGCATGGGAGAGAAGATAAATACAAAAAATATGTGCAAACATGAGAACCTATAGAGAAATAAGCAAGAGAATTCCTGTCTAACATACCACATGTATATGAAAGGCATTAGCAAATTGATTAATTATTTGGAAATCTAGCACTAAGAAAGAATGGTATGTGTGCAGGGGAAGACTAAAATATGAGGCTATTTCAAACTATGGTGTCATTTGTGCTAATTTAAGTGGATATGTTATTATTTCCTACAACTTCATGATGTCCTGAACCAGCTTCCTCCTTCCTTGCAAGGCTGATAAAAGGACTCTTGGCAACACACTAAATATATTATGCAATGTATTGAATACTACCGAGAAAAAGCACTGAATTACACTGCAAACAAAGAACATTAGGTGCGAGTATCACCACCTCCAGGGAAAGAGCACCTTTAACTACTCATTACATCAGTAAATGCAGGCATTCTCTCGTACCTCTGTTACCTGCACCTAACAGCATTTGCTACATTTAACAAAGTTAAGGCGAATTTTACCTCAAATCTACTTAGGCTCGAGCTCTTTGACCGAGACTTCTTGCGGAGATAGACCGAGAAGAAGCGACGCACTGTGAACTTCTTCATGTTCATGTCCATCGCCCTGTCCCAGCTGCGGCGCGGAGCACGAAGGAGCTGCGGCGCCGGCGGGCAAAGCTAGCGCATCCCGATTGCCCCCTATTTATATCCACAGGCAGGAGACCCTCCGAAGGGTCTGGTTTTGTTCACCGAGCCGGGCACAGCTAGACCTGCCAGCGGTCCGCCGCCGGAGACGTGGGAGCCCGGAGCCAGCTGCCTGCCCTTCGGAGCATGAAGGCGCTGGGCTCCCTCTCGCTTCGCACTGTTTACATTTCGGTGCGGCGAGCCCAACTCTCTCGCCGCCGCCTCTCCCCCTTGCCTTCGGTCCCACTACGCCCAATCAGGCTCTGCTCTGGCTGCACGCAGAATCAGCGCCGGCAGATGACAGCTCCTGCGTCCCAGGCGTAGCAGGTTTCAGACAAATATTGGATGTGTCTATTGCTTTGCACTCCCTCTCCTCTCAGTCAGGCTCTTTCAATTTCCTGCCTTCTGAATCACATGGGGAATAGGCACATGCTGCACTTCTGTTTTTAGCTCAGAATTCAGACGCTGCTATAATTACTGAGGGCTGTGGTGGTCAGATCCGAGAAAAAATCAGCTCCCCTGTGAGAGTCGCTCCTGGAAGAAAGCTGAAAGATGTCGTGCCCCCACTGCCTGAATAGAAAGGTTTGAATCTCCTTTTATTCTGGGGAGTATTCAAAATAACACTGCCCCCCCCCCGCCCCCGAAATTGAAAATCTTACCATCCTGTTCACAATCACCCGCCCGCTTTACATTAAAATACATAACACTGGCACTGCTCTGAAAATAGAAAGCACAGTCTAAATGGTAAGTATTACTATTCTTATTGTACTACAGCAGGGAGCTGCAGCCCTTCTAGGAGGTTAAGTACGTACATCTATTTACGGGCTGTAATTTTGAGCTGCATGGCAAGCATGCAGACTTACAGCTGCACCCCCACCTCCCTGCAACAAAATCACATTTTTCAGCTTTTCTCCAAAAACTAATGAATCTTGGTGTGATCCAGAGACCAAAGAGTTTCCTCTGCCTATTGCACACAGTTCAGACTCCTTTTCCATGGCAGCCTTTCCTGTCTGACTACTAAGGAGCCCCCAAACATGCCTATCTCCCGTAACCTGACATGAAAAGGGAATTACTCTGATGACTTATTAATGACTTAGATAAATAAGCCCAGGGAGAACGGACATCACTACAGCCTGAGAAGACTTGAAGGTTAAATGACAACACCTCTCAAGTCCATCTGCTCTAAAAGAGAGGTGCATTTTGCTTTAATTGCATATCTGGGCTGTGCTGTGAACTACCTTGGCTAGCAATGCCTGTCACTATCTGCTTTGTTCTCAGGTTCTCTGTCCCATTCTTCTGTCTAAAGCTGACCATCATCTATACGTACCCAGAAAAGTATTAACAAGAAAAAAAAATATTTTGGCACTTATGTTTTCATTAAAAAGGAGGCTAGATTGGAAAGGCTACCATTAGTGCTGGGCTCTGTAATTTCTGTAATTTCATAGAGCTCAGGTCTCCTGTGCCTGGTCCCTGGTGCTACCCCAGACTAAGGTTACTGTTGTGCAGTGATAGTTTGCTTTTTCCTTTTCTCTTCTCAGCACACCTTCTGATCGCTTCTCTAACTTTCTTGGTTTGCAACAGAAGTACCTTAGGGGGTTGCTTTCATGGTGCTACCCCGGTGCAAGCCATGCCAAGCCTAGGAGCCCTTTGCCATTACAGTTCCCTTGTTTCCCCAACTAAAGATCCTGGAGCAGAGGCAAGTGTCCGAGAAAACGTCAGGTATGTATACGTACACCTATACAGAGGCAAAACAATGAATAGGCTAAAAGGCAACTTAGTTGGTCAATACCAAAATTACTTGCAGATGCAACCTCTCAAGTTTTATGTCTCCTCACAACCTTGGTGCAGTAAAATCCGCTGTGTCACAAAGGCCTCAGGCACTCAGCTAATTACTTGACCTCCCCTCACCTGTCCTGATGCACCAAACAGCTGCTGCTGCTTCTTCTTCTGCTCTGCCTTTTCCCTGGCAAAGAGGTGTCCTAACACAAGCTGGACCAGGCTTTGTGCTGGCAAAGGCTTTTGGCAGCCTCACACATTCCCACCTGTGTAAGCCACTTGAGCCTTAAATAGCAACCAGACAAGTTCAGGGTAAGGTCCCTGAACCCTTCCCATCACAGATTCATCCCTGGTCACTGACATCTTTATTAATGCAGAGGAGGTGGTAATTTCCCAGCTTTGAATACACAGGCTGTGTGTAATAATATGAAGTATATGAGTGCCTGTTACTGTTTACACAGATAGATTTATCACAACCTTCCCTTCCCATTATGCCAGTGGTGATTTCACATACAGGGACGTGCAGTCATCATTAAATGAGCCTGTGCTGTAATAAACTTCCAGTAAAATTACACAGGCGATGACTTAATACCTAAGTATCAGGTATGCTTATTACATTCAGAATTCTGTTCTTTACCACAAAAACAAATAAAATTTTTAAAAGAATCCATCACAATGTATTGGCAATTTATTGTGCACATCAGAGCAAAAACTAGCCTTGCATGCTAAAGGTTAGACTATAACACTGAACACCATGCCCAGGGATAGGAAGTAACTCTCTTACACACCTGACAAAACACTAAGGCATGGAAATAGGCATGTTATTCTTGTTTTCTTACTCTGCTTTCAGACAGGTGGTTAGGGATTAAATACAGAAGGACAACCAACCACCTTTGCTCTACTGGGCAGCAGAGCAGCAGAGATATTGCAGAATATATTCCAACTGCAAAAAAGCAAAAGCAACTGAGATGCAAAAATGTACATAAAAAAATACAAATGCAGACATAAAACACATATGCCTGCAAAATTAAAGCATAGGGATAGATACGTGAAGAGCAAATTCTACTACGGTTCCACATGGCATGCTTCAAGACATTGAACTTAACTTTTCTTCAAAAAAACAAATAAGAGACATCAAAAACATTAACTCAAACTTTCACATAAGTCAGACAATAACCACTTTTCATGGTGATTCTAATAAAAAGATGCAAGCCAAGAAATAAATTTGATTAAATTGGAACATTCAGCATAACATTTATAAACATACTACTGTCAGATCAATCTGCAATGTAAAATATTAACTGCACTTGGAAATTAATGTCTTTAAATTATTTCTCTTCTCTGAGCACTTTCAGTTGAAAGCTGAGGAGCTTGATGGAGAAAAAAATCCCCAAATGTCTCAGTTTAAGACAAAAATAAACAAAAAAATGGTGGAGGGGACATGTGACACACTGGCATCAACCAGTAATACTCATCTGTATTCTGAAATATGCTTTTTAAAACTAGACTTTTATATGCTGTAAAACAAAATAAATAAGTACAGTATCATGGCTGCCCCTCCTCTTAGCGAGCTTAATAGCAAAATAAAGTTTACTTCAGCTGGAAAAAGGCTTAAAAAACCCTCAAACAAAAAAGCTCATAGCCAGGATTCAAGACAAACTCTCCAACAGGAATCGCCAAAATTAGATATTACATAGCCCAGGTTTGAATTTTTAAAAGATAAATGGAGACTTCCCAATCAACATCTAAGGAAAGACAAAGGTCCTTTCCTCATGTGTACAGATGGACCATACCAAGAGCAGTAACAGACTGAAGGACCCAGACTTAGAAAATTAACATGGGGCAGCAAAACAGCCTGAACAGCACCCAAGTGAGAAGGATGCCAGTAGCCAATGCCGGATGAGTCATCAATTTCTAAATGACAGAACATGCAAGTCCAAGCTATCTACCACAAACTGGATGATATAATTACCAAGAGAAATTTTGTATTTCTGTATTACACGGAACATCAGGCCCTATGTTGAAATTAGGCCTTCTATTTTTTTTATGTGAATCCATAATTTATGAACAAACCCAGAATGACTCTACTATTTGAGTAAATTTAACAATCACTGCAAAAGTAAAAACTATGAATTGATAGTATCTTCCTTGCAAATGCAATCAGTATTACCGATCGTTCCTCAGTAAGTCCATCAGAAAGCCAGAAAAAAATCCAGAGAGAAGTAAGAAAGCATCAGAAGCACAGACACCAAAGACAGAATAAATAAGATTATCAGAACAAAACATGCAGTGAAAAGGAAAATGAGACTCCCACAATAGAGACCCAAGAGACAATGCTACAGAAAAGGTGAATTACACAGTGCCATTTATGCTCTCATTAAAGAAACTCAGGAGCAAGGGCAGATGTTGCCAAGAGACACCAATCAGCTGAATAAGGAACAACACTTTCCCCCCAGTGGTTAGATTGTATATGACTCTTTCCGTGATTGCTGTTTCCTCATCTTCAATGCTGGACAAATTGCCATATGGCTTTTGTTTCCTTGATGAATACGTGAGGTGGCTGTTTTTCTTATTGATGTTTCTTTCAGTAAGATAGGATGGGCTTTGCCCAAAGAAGTGCTTGGGCTTTGCTCTCATTACACCAATGTAGCAATGTGGGTCTCAGCCTTTCCAGCTGCTGTATGTGGTTAAGTACCTTGTCCTATTTAGCATACACTTACTTCACTGGAGTTTTCTCTTTTAAAAAGGCACACTGCCCTTGCCGGCACTGCAGAATACAGGCAGTGACTTGCCATCTCAGACATTCTTCTCACCAGCAGTGACAAGTGATCAACAATGTTGGCTGGATGGGGATATAAGGGAAACGAAAGAAAATGCTTTTCCCCTCTCACCTCCTGGCTGTGTATCACAAGCTTCAGTAATTCTGATCCTTTTCGTATATGTATTATTCCAGTGGAGGTGCAGGCCCCTTCAGCCATCTTGCAAATTAAAATCACTGCTCAGGAGGAAGGAGAAAGCAAAGTCATACCCCTTGTCTAACTGGGTCTGATGTACTGGCAGGACACAGGCTCCTCTAATCCCAAGAGAAACATAACAGCCTTACATGCCTGTTTAATCTTGCACTTGTAACCTCAAGGCCTCTGGGCAAAAGCAGAGTACGTCTTATACCCACATATAGGTAATTCCCTTGTTGCTAAAAGCATCATCCAACACACTGGCAATTATATGAAAAGTAACTAGTATAAATAGAAGTGCAGCAACCACAGGAGAGAATGCCTTTAAAAAGACCTGTTTTGCTTGATATGGTGATATTAGTGGATTCCATTCAACACCTTCAAATATTCCTAAAAATGGGCATCAAAATAAGTTCTTGATAGATCTGAAATTGGTATTTTGCAGGCATGCAAGTAGCTTAGATGGATACAAAAGTTCTGAAGAGTTTTCAATAGACTACATCAACAGTAAGATTAAAAAAAAAATTACACAGTGGTAGTAAGAGGGTGAACCATCTCTGTGCCCTGCTGGTGCAGAACAATCATATAATATCCTGAGTTGAAAGGGATCCACAAGGATTATTGAGTCTAACTCCTGGCCCTGCATGTGACAGCCCCAAGAATTCCACCATGTGCCTGAGACCATTGTCCAAATGCTTCTTGAACTGTGCCAGGCTGGTTCCGTGACCACTTCCCTGGGGAGCCTGTTCCAGTACCCAAACACCCTCCAGGTGAAGAAACTTTTCCTAATATACAAGCTAAATCTCCCCTGACACAGCTTCATACCATTGAGGTTTCCTTGGTTCAGCTGCCTAAAAATCTTCCTCAATCCCTCCTAAGCACCCACCAGTGACATGATTATAGTGTTACTTTCAGACAACCAAATGAGCCACACTACGAGGACATATGGCTTGTTCTTATTTGTGCAGGGAGACCTGGGAGTGCTGCAGAAATAATAGTTCCAGAACAAGAGAACAATATTTGATTGAGTTTTCACCAGATGACAGACATTTTAACTCTCGCTAAAGCATCTTGTGTTAGTGCTTGAACATCAGATTGGCAAGTGTCACAGCTGCTGTATTGACTGCTCCCATATGTGCTTTGCCTCTTATAGACTCACAAGAAGGTGCAACAGCTTCCCTGGCCACAAACACATCAGTAGGCTCTGGACTACTTTTAGGATGGAAATTAGGATGTCTAGCAATCTGCGTGGAAGAGTACCAGCCTCAATTTTCTTTTTTCGCTTTTCAGTGATGTCACTGAGCATTTTACTTTCTTGGCTGATACTATATACCGGTCTTGCTGGATTTTGGTGGCTTAGATAGAAATACAAGACAAAGAACCCAAAAATCCAATCTGCTTTATATTACATAAGCTTCTACTCCAACATGAAGGAAATTGCTGAAGATACAATTCTGCTTTCTTTCCTTTGGACAATCAGAAAATCATACTTTTCTATTATAAAGGACTGGAAGTTTTCTGGAAGGAAGGAAAGAAGGATGGCTCTTATCAACTGAAGTATGAACAGTCTTATCACATGAATATGTATGAATATCACTTTGAGCAAACATTATACAATAGAAAATTGGATGGAAGAATTTCATTATGCACAGCATATGTTTACTGTTTATTCAGACTAGCCATGAACAATATTAAAAAGACAGGCATTTGTTAGAAATCTGCTAATAGACAATTTTCTCTTAATAAGCTCTGAAAGATATTCCACACCTCACAGGAGAAATAATGCACGGAACATTTACTGGAGCCTCCATTTCTACTTCTAATAATCATCAACAGAGCAAGCTGACACTGCAGTAAGCAGAAAAGCCAGACCACTGTTTGCCACTGAAACCCTGAGAAACAGAAAAATGGGGCTTTCAAATTTTATTCAGGAAAGTACCAATTTTACGTAAAAATTTTTCCCTTCAATTATTTAATAAAACCACACACATAAGGTACAAAAGTTAACTAGGTATACAAAAAGCATCACATTTAGTTGAACTGAGTGACCTGAATTAATAGCCTTCTTCTATATCTGAAACTATTTGTATGACCTTGAAGAACCTTAAACTCTTCTAGCTACGTCTAGCTCCAGGGCACGTACAAAATCCAGCCACATCCTGGATCCTCTGTCAGAATGGGGGCACGGATTGCACTGTTTTTCTCTTATTCTTCCCAACTGGCATCTCCTGTCCCCAGTGAAGAAAGTACTTCCTGGAATTTTCAGCCAGAGGGGAGACAGAGTGCACTCTGACAAGTGGGTATGTAAACTCAGGACCCTAAAGGTTTGCACCTGCACTGCAATGGCAGAGAAAAAACTCTGCTTCAAATCTCCTTCCATAAAATAGGGCTGGAGTATTCTACCACTGCATAAGAGCTCTTTCAGCGAAAACACGATTGATATTATGTGTTCACAGCCAAAATTTTAGTTGAAGGCTGTCATGTATTTGCTAGATTTATTTACAGAAACAGATTAATTGTGAGTAATGTCAAAGAAAAAAACAATGGGACATACAAATTTACCTTGGTAGGCATTACATCTAGGAAGACAAATGATATATGGAATATTTTCAAAATATATTATACGCCTAACATTCACTGAAAATTGGGCTTAAGGTTGTACAAAGACTTACCCCATGTTAGACACAACAAAAATGAGATTCATAAATAAAAAAAATCTGTAATCACTCTTGAAATCTTTAGCATTAGTTTCCTTCTTGTTGGACTTGTATGGCTTTTTAGACAAATTTGAAGTCCTGCTTTAAGTTAATGTAGTGGCAGTACTTAACTCCAGGTTACAGGCACATCTATCCCTGCCTGCTTTTGAAATAGAAGCTGAAGAAACAGTCAGAGAAAAAATAAAAGGTCTATATTCTGTGTCTAATACAGCTACACAAGAAGTAGGAAACTAAAAAAACATACAGAATCATTTTAACCCTCAAAAAGTTAGTTAGGTTTCATTTGATATATACAAAGACACATAATGATTTTTTAAGTCATTCAGAACAATATAGTCCACGGTCGTATTTTACTGCTGACAAATTAAAATCAGTATTAAACTCATCTTCCGTGTACTTTACATAGTAAAGCTAAAGAAATTGGCATCAGGATTTCACAATACCAGAAACTGAGAAGGATGTGGGAATTGTACTAGCCAAATACTACGTTAGCATTTACTCCGAAGTTTGTGGCATCATGAAGCAATGAAACCTGAGTTTTAGAGCTGCTTTGAAAAGACCCACATGCCCTGGACTGCTATCGGTAACCTCACAGCAGCATTTAGCTGCAGAGGTGTATGTGTAGGCAGCTCACTTGGGATCAGAGCACAGTGGCCTCCATCCAAAGCTGTCCAAAGACGCAGGGCTGAACAACGGGGCTCTGCTTACCACAAGGACCTTGTGGGTCCAGAGACAGGCACCACAGTTCAGTGAAAGCATCTTAAGTAAAGGCAAGAAAGACAAGGCATACAAATGTCTCAGTTTAGGACTGATTGTTGTCACACGACTGCGCTATTATTTGGATATATTTAGTGTGATAGATGACCTTTTCCTTATCTAATTTCAGATACACAAAGTGTCACCTTCTCTTAAGTGTAGTGCCATATCTCTCACCTAAGTCACCAGGCAGCAGGAAATGCATGAGGTTCTCTTTGCATAACTGAGCCTGCCTGGAAGTGAGTCTTCCTGGCTGATTCATCAACAAATATCTGCAAGAAATTTCAACATCTTGTGTATGTCTTCCTACTCATCTAACAACTGTGCAAAATTAATTATAAAGAGCACATGTGGAATATTCAACATCCAAATTCTTGATAAACCTAATGGACAAAAAAAAAGATGGCAACTCATTGTATTAAGTCAATTTGACATCTTTCTGTGAATTTCAGATATCTTTTCAAATCCTGAAATAACGCTAACACAAGATATACAGAGAAATAAGCAACACTATGTATAACACAAATGAAACAAAAATCTAATTTCCCATATGCACAACACAGAACTGGCAGTTTTATCTGTTTTTCATCAACTAGAGATTAAAATATGCAATTAATTCTCTCATAAAGTAAGCCACGCTATTTAATAGAAGTTCAAATACTTATTCATGCACTTCAACATACAGATTAAAATCCTACAGAACTTCTGCTGTCCTGCGTAGTGTGCTATGGGGAAAATGTACAGTTGTGGCCAAGATATTATAAATCTCTTCCCAAGTGATACTTTCTACCTAAATACAGGGACATTCTTCAAAAAAAATGAAACCTCTTTTAACATACAACACAAATATTAAATTTGTTACTTCACCAGCAATGCTGATATTTGACTCCAATATTTTTTTTGAACCAATGAAAAATTTTCTAAGAACCACTTACCTTTGAACCGTAAACTTCTGTTAATGTCACAAAGCAGTAATCTCAAATTCATAAAGCTTGCAGCGTACAGTGCGTGATTCATACCATATACATTCACTGAAATGTGACACCTTTGCCCTAATACGCTACTGTGATCTGATTTCATATTCTGATACTTCCTTTAACATCTGATATGAAATCTTACCATGCACAGTGATGTGGGACAGAACATCCACCAGTTAGGAGACTGAGATTTTTCTTTTGCTTCAACTCCCAAAGGAGAAAATGGATGTATGTGTCAGGTATGAGGAACAAATAATGCAGCTACTACACAGACTTGTAACAAGGTTCTCCCTCCCATCATCACAGACAAAATAGCTTCCAAAGACCTTTTCAAGGGCATCTTGCTTTAGTTGGGCTGCTTACAAACTGCAAGCAAGGACATCAAGGAGCATTTCAAAAAGGCACAGCAGAGCCTTGCTATTGTATGCCTTGGGGACTGAAAAATGCTTTATTTATCACCATGATTTTACTATGTTCTTAATATTTATATATTTAGTCCCTTCCTTCACTCCAGAGTCCTCTCCTCATCTATTCGTACTTCCTGTTCCTCAGATCTTCTCTTCAAATGCATGACTCACTCCTCTTAACTCAAGAAAGTTGAAATAATAAAAATAACAATTAAAAAAAAAAAAGTTGATTTTCAGGGACTATTTTATGGCATGTCTCTGGGCTTCAGAAGATCCAAAAACATGCAAGAAGAAATATAAGAAAGAACAAATCATAAAGGGATGTTCAGGGGGCTGTACCTGTCATGTAGCAACACGTAGACTAGTAATATAAAGATGGAAAAAAATGCTTTTAGCAGCATAACTGAGTTTTGAAGTATTATTTTGCGTCTTCTAGCACACAAAGCTTTAAAATCTATTGGGTTCTGGAGTCATAGTGATACATGGGAAACATCAGAGTTGAAACATCCAGTTGGTGTCTGGTCACCAGTGGTGTCTCTCACGGCTCAGTATTGGGGCTAATCCTATTTAATATCTTTATTGATCATCTGGATGAGGGGATTGAGTGCATATCCATCAGGTTGAATCAAATGACAGCAAGCCAGGTGGGAGTGTTGATCTGTTGCAATGCTACAGGCTTTGGGACGAATGGTTGGAAAGTTGCCTGGTGAAAAAGGACCTGGGGGTGCTGCTGGACATAAGCCAACCTGTGCCCAGGTGGCCAAGAAGGACAGTGGCATCCTGGCTTGTATCAAGAATAGGGTGACCAGCAGGATGAGGACAGTGCTTTGTACTTGGCCCTGGTGAGGCCACACCTCAAATCCTGTGTTCAGTTTTGGGCCAGGCCATTGAGGTGCTGGAGTGAGTCCAAAGAAGGGGAACAGAGCTGGAGAAGGGTCAGGAGCACAAGCCCTGTGAGGATTGGCTGAGGGAGCTGGAGATGTTTAGCCTGGAGAAAAGGAGGTTCAGGAGAGATTTTACTGCTCTCTACAACTACCTGAAGAAAGGAGGTTGTATGGTCTCTTCTTCCAGGCAACTAGCGATAGGACAATAGAAAATTGCCTCAAGCTCTGCCAGGAGGTTCAGATTGGCTATTACGAAAAATTTCTTCACAAAAATTAAGCATGGGAACAAGTTGCCAAGAGAAGTGGTTGAGTCACCATCCCTCAAAGTATACAGAAGATGTGCAAATGTGACACTTAGGGACATGATTTAGTAGTGGACTTGGCAGTACCAGGTTAACGATTAGGCTCAATGATCTTAGAGGTCTTTTCCAACCTAAATGATTCTATGATTTCACTGAAAAAGAACATACAGCTACCCTGGCCCAGTTAACCTGCTATAAGATGGGTGCAGCTATAAGAGATGCTGGGAAACAGGAACAGATACAAGTTCTTCATGGGAAGGAGCAGTGGAGCTAAAGCCACCTGCTTCTCCCAGAGATAAACATGGGTTTGGAGGCTGTGTAGAGGTTTGTTGTATGTTAAGACAAAAAGATCTTGGCTCGTTAGAGGAATATCATTAGTCCTGGCATAAGCCCTCACTTGTGACCTCACTCTGCCATCTCCAGGCCATCATTTTCTTCTTCCTCTCTGTTGGCACAAGTATTCCCATAGCCACAGAATGAACCAAACTGGAGAACTGGTCCAAATTAAAACTGGGCCTAAAACCACCCCAGAATGCTAATTTTAAACCAGTTCAGTTCCCTGATCTGATTCACTAAACAAATCTTTGCCTACTTAATATTTTTTCCAGTGGTGGGGGCAGGAATGTGTGTGCTTGTGAGATGGCTCTGCCTCCTCTGTTGGCAGGGATGGGTTATGCCAACATAAACTCCTGGCTTCCCAGGTACAAAACTGGCACAATGCAGCTGCCTGGCCCGGCAGAACTGGAATCACTGAGCAGGCCATGCCAAACTATCCTTTTGATCACCGTGAAGGCTAAGGTAACAGCTCTGGTATAGAAGGGACATTTTAAAATGTCCTAAAGTATTTTTCTTTATTATAAAACTAGCTGAAGTGAATTGGCTAAAAACAAACAGAACTTGGAATTATGCTTTGAGATTATGTGCTTTTGAAAAAGTTAAATCTATAAAAGGTTCTTGGATTGTTTAAAAGGAAAAAGACCCCAAAACATGTGAGAGAGTAACCTATAGCTGCACTGCAGAAATTCAGAGGGCTGTTTAAAGCCAAGAACTCTACTAGAACTGACTGGGCTCCCCTTTAGTGCAGAAGACCAACCACTGGGAGTGTAGTACAGAACTAAGACTGCAGATTCCAGTGGTGTTAACTGGCACCACTTTAACTGATTTTCTGAACAGTATTTTCTGGCACTTATCTGATTTAATCTTCTATGGCTGCTAACACTTTCCCAGAGAGGCAACTCCATGTTCTCCTAGAACCATATAACTGCACACACAAGTACGCACCTCTTACAGATCTCTGTAGGTTTGTAGTATTTATGCTAGCACATATGCAGAATTTGAGTTCAGGTTGGGTGCAACAGGCCTGAGACACTTGTGTGAATGCAAATGGCTTGACCTGAACTGTACAGTTGGGACGTGTTTGATGCACATTGCTCAGTGAATTTGAGAACCACTATGAAATGCAACATGAATGTAACCACAGGCAGCCAGTCAACACGCAACATTCTTGAACTCTTATGAAGTTGTTTTAGTGCCATCACAAAATCATCATACAGTTATTTAAGTTTTCAATACTTGTTGACCTCATCGGGACGCTGTCTAGAAACTCACTTTCCTATTCACTCTAGTGCCTACCTTAGAGACACCACAGCTAAAATCTTTTGCTCTTACACTAGCACATTTCCAGGCAGATTGTTTTTTAAAGAGTAATCACATCTTCTCCCAGTTTTGACTTAGCTATGCTAAATGAGAGCGAGATTTTGGCCTCCCCTCACTCAACCATCTCTCCCTGCTTGTGTCCCAATACACAGCCCTGTCCTAGACTTGATCATGTCTATCTTCCTTGTAGATGTCATGAACAGAAGAGTTTTTATTGGAACTTCAGTAGTAGCATTAATTAGTAGTTCTTCATCACGAGAAATACTTTGGGATTTTCTTCAGTTTTTCCATTACTATTTCAAATTTGTAGTTCACTATTGCCCAGTAAATTAAGCAGGAAACTTAGCCAGACTTCCTTGGTGGTATACTCTAACTGCGACTCCTAAATCTGTTGTGTACTCCATGCAATAAGACAGAAAGCTCTCCGATCTCCTCTTTGGAGCCTCCAAAATAAGAAGGAAATGGACTTCTTGGAGTAAGTCCAGAGGAGGGCCACTAAGTGGATCAGAGTTTTGAAGCACCTGTCCTACAAACGCTGAGAGAGCTGGGGTTGTTCAGCCTGGAGAAGAGAAGGCTCTGTTCAGCTGGGAGAAGAGAAGACTCCGGGGAGAGCTTACAGCAGCCTTCCAGTACCTAAAGAGGGCTGATGATAAAAGGAGTGACTTTTTATATAAACAGATAGTGATAAGACAAAGGGAAATAGTTTTTAATTAAAAGAGGAGCTATTTAGGTTAGATGTTAGGAGGAAATTCTTTACTCAGAGGGTGATGAGACACAGGAGCAGCTTTCCCAGAGAAGTGGTTCCCTCATCCCTGCAAGTGTCCAATGCCAGGTTTGATGGGTCCCTGGGCTCCTGATCTAGTGGGTGGCACCCCTGCCCATGGCAGGGGGCTGGAACTACATGATTTTTAAGGTGCCTTCCAACCCAAACCATTCTATGATTCTGTTTTCTTCCCTTGATAAATAACCATATATTTTCAACCATATGAAAAACCTTGATAAATAACCATATATTTCAACATACAATTTATTTGGAACATAGTAATGCTTGTTTTGGTCACAACTCCAACACTGCTGTGAGAAACTTCCCCCTCTCAACCACTAATGCATAATCTGAATTTTACCCTAACCCTGATTTGAGTTTTGTTTGGATACTTCCTGGGGATTTTTATTTGAAATAGAATGAAGCTAAGCAATTGCAGGATAAATAATACCGTCTAATATTTCTTAGATAAATGTACAATTCTTAAATTGCTCTTAAAACTTTGAAGTTTTAAAGCCAGTGGCTCAGTAGAGCACTCTGAGTCAGAGCTGGTTAAAATGGTATTTCTGAAAAATATGCATGACATGGCAGTCAAAAGAGACATTTGCAAAATTTCCTGTGAGGTTTCAGAAAAACTCTGAGAACATTTGTGAACAATACCATGAGGATTTGGCAAACATAGTTTGGAAAATACAAGAACAACATATGTACGTACGTACATCTGAAGCTGGCAGCTGCCAAATGGGTCACAGTGGGTATGCAGCTGCCTTAAGCCTCCAGTGATCAAAGGGTCATTGCCTAAGCAGGTCAGACTCTTTATCCTTCATGGTAAATACTTCCCTCACAAACACTCCCATAAGTATCCTTCCCACTCTCTTATCCCCAAATCAGCAGGTACACATGAAATGTTGGTTGTTGAATTCATGTTAAGCTGGGTTTGAATTTTTTGAATGATCTAAGACTGCTAAAGACAATATACACTGGCTTTGTAGACAACTTGCTATTAGCGGCTCAAATTTACTGTTTAAAATTTCTAGGTGTAGAAAATACATACTTATTTTTCTTTCCTTCCTCACCTGTTATCAGATTCAGTAAGTTGACTTTTAGGAAATTTACAAAGTCACACTGAATGTGGTATGTTGCGCATCTTTGCTCTCAACTTGAAACATAGATGCTTTGCCTTTCTTCACTACTTGTACTTGCCTCTCAAACCTAGCCCATCTTCTGATGATACTGTCTGAAAATAAACAGTGGGTCTATGGCTCGTACATCAAGATTTCACAAAAACTTAATGTCAACTTTGATTTTTAGGTATTTAAAGGAATCTGCATATCCTTCTTGGGGAGTTGGGAGGCAAACTTCATGCCCTTATTTTCCAGTGGCAACTTTGCTTTTTGGACTTTTTCATCAGGCAAACCTCACAAACAGTTCTTCCAGAATATTAAAAGTAATTGAGATAATGAAAAGCTAATAGGCTTTAGCTTAGAGGGTTGCAAAGAATAGCCTGCCATTATTCAGAAAGCCCTGTAATAGAGTAGCTTGTTAATTAGAGATGATTCACAGATGACTTGCAATAGATTATGGTAGTTCTGAATAGCAATGATATTTTCATATTGAGCTCTTATGTACTCAGGAGTAATGAAGCTTTAATTTTAATTAAAAGAAAGCTCCTTTTTTTTTTTAAGCCTGTAGGTCCAAGCAATACTGAAGTACAGAAAATTAGCATCTTTTACTAATTTTCCATATTTAGAGTGCTGCAGTTCATAGTTTTACTTTCATAATGTTCCCTACCAGAGGACGTCTAAGCACCTGAATAGCAGCTGTCGATAAGAAGGCAATACGATTGTCACTTTAATTGGAGAAACACGCAATGAGGTGAGAAGCTGCTTGCTCAAGGCCTCTCAGCAAGTCTGTGCTAGAGTTATGAACAGAACTAGGTTCATTTTAAATACAGGATTATCCCCTTACATCTCCGTGCCTCATCACAGAACACCATCTGCTACATCGATGGGCATCCACTGCTTTAGTTACGATCATGACAGTGGTACAGTTTGACATTATAATGACCCATTGCTACTGATAAAGGGGTTCCCATGCTCTGTCACTTTCCCTCTTCCTTTCCCTTAACACTTTCTCTTGCCTTTTGCTGGGGAGCTTACAATTAACTGGTTCAAGGAACAGAGGAGATACTCTACATACACACATTTTCTGCTGGTTTAGCTCCTCTGAACTGAGCCCTGAGGATCTGGATGAGCTTCAGTACCTGAACAAAAGGAGATGCCAGTAGCATGCAGGAGCAGAATGGCAGTTCTGTGCCCTTCCAGGACAGCTGGCCTTGGGGTGGGCTTAACTGCACTGCTAAACAGGACCTTACCTTTTTAGCATATGTTTTACTTGAAGCCAGGTCCCTTCTTTAAACTGAATTGAAAATAATCACTCTCATGACTGACAAAAACATGGTGTTTTGTTTTAGAGCTGTCAGAGGTCTATCCCAAGCTTTCCACAGGCAAGGCAGGCCAGCCTGTGCAGCCAGCAGCACACAGGAGAGCTGCATGGATAATGCCAGTAGTTATCAGTGGTTCTGCAGCCCTGATGATCCCAGTGCTGACTTAGGGCAGGAAAGCTGGGGCTACCACACTTCTGTCTAGGATTTCCCATGGTAAATACACACGTGTGCCTATGCACAGTCTGTGCACACAGGAGCTCAAACCAGTCACACAATTCGCTGTGGGTGCACTGTGCTTATGCACAGGGGAGATTCAGAGCACGCGCAAGCACACAGATCAGCACCAACAGCAACCTCTTTTATCCATTCTGTCACCATGTCTCTTCCTGTGACTCCAGGTAGCTTCAAAACATTACTGAACTGCAGGGCTGCCAAGATGTGAAACATGACCTGAAGTGATATTAATTACTGCATTCAAAACACTTGATGAGAAGCTATTAATTTCCTAATTGATACAGGCAATGACACAACTCTTCCCCTCTTTAGAAAAGAAGGAATGGAGAATGACAACTGTCAGAATCAGGGGGTGTTCTGGTGGGGTGCTACGACCTCCCGAAACCGACTCTAGCAGAAAGTCACTCGGCAGCCACTGCATTCACACAGACACACACACAAGCTCCAGATAGCTTCTCAACAGGCCAACGGTAAAGAGGCAGGAAGGGTCTTTGTGTGGAATTCCACGGCACAGGTTTATTTGAGCCCCATGCGTGAAGGACACCAGGGACCAAAGACATTGGGGAATGGACAGTTCCAGCTTATACATGGGGTGGGGAAAGCATCAGGGGTAGGGGCAGTACATAGGCGGGATTAGGGTACAGGAGCCAATGGGAAAATCTCAGTGAGTGGCAGGGAACACGGTCCAACGGGAGAGTGGGGAAGGGAGAATTTTCTAATGAAGGAGCAGATCAGGTATAACGGGGCAGGGAGGCCATCTGGGGAAGCAGAACTGGGATACATTTCCATAACAGAACAGGGCATCCTGGGGGAGGCTTTTTTAGTAACTTTAACCTGGGGAGCTCTCTCGGGGTCTGTCCCTTTCACTGGCTCCTACGGACAACTTGCATCCAACAATGGCATTATGCCTTCTAAAAGTTAACCACAAAATTCCCCAAGATTTCTTACCATGACCTAGATTTGCAGGATTCAATATTGTGAGTTATTAGGGAAAAAGAAATGCACTAATTGATGAAAAATTCGAATAATGAAACCTCCAAATCAAATCCCTCTCAGTCTCCACATCCAATAGGGTATGCAAAAAATCACAAACAAACAAACAAACCAAACCAAAAAGAAAAACCAACTCCGAACCAAACCAAACCAACCAAGAAAAACCAAACACCCCCCCCCCCCCCCAAACACATGCAGATTTACATCTTGGACTAAATTAAGCAGACAGAAAAGAGAGTACACATAATACAAATGCAAATATTTAGCCTTTTTACTTCTCGTTTAGGACTCACGGCAAGACATACCAGCTTTTTTTCACTTAATTCAGTGGAGTGAAATATACGCAGGTAGTATTTTGGTCAGGAAGGGATTACTCATCTGCCAAAAGACACCTGCATCATTCAGTGTTCCCAGGATCAAGGCCATTTTACACTCAGCTCTTCAGAGAGGACGCATGTTCTCTATATAATCATTAAGCACATATTAGGTGCTTGAGTAATGCACAAATAACAGTGCAAAAATCAATAATTACTGCAACCTAATTTGAGAAAAGACAACATTTCGTAAAATATAGAAACAACTAATCAAAGACAATGCAAAAAAGCACAGATAAGGAAATCAGAACCTTTAATTATTTCAAATATGGGAAAACAGTTACTGATTATTTAATAACTGCATGTTTCAACAATTTGCATTTCATATAGCTGGCTTCATTGTATATCTAATAATAAGATGTTATATTTAACAGCGTGAGCTTATCTTTTTTTTTCACTCACAAGAATAGAGGTTGATTATGCTTTCAAATGCTTTTTTGTCTTATTCATTGATCTAAGTTTTACCAGATCCCAAATTAAAGAAAATCTCTCTTTAACATACGGTAACAGCCAACTGAATATAATTCAGGAAAGTCTAAGATAATGAAAGCATGCTTGTTTGAGTTAAGCTATACTCAGCTTTCAAGCACACCTAATGCTCAATAACCAGCACAATCATCACTGTATATTTCATTTATCACTGGAAGTTTGTTATAGCTTCAACTGAAGACTTTCCTTTTTCAGTGAAAAGTTTAGATGGCCAGAAAAACCCTCAAACCTCAAAAATCATTACGTCTTTATACACTGCCCCTTAAAAAATATTTTTTCCAACAGATTAATTTTATATTAAAAAAAAGTTTGTGTAAGCAAGTGATGATTCAGCTTCATTATAAACCATTTTCCAAAATTTGTTTCAGATGCAGTAAGCTTGCATGCAACAAAATAAGCGGTAGTAAGTACCTTACATTTCAGTCTGTAAAAGTTCCGAGTAAAGATAGAGTTCCAAAATAATATTTTTTGTTTCCTGATCTCTTTATGAGACAAAAAAAGAATGAATGAAGAATACTAAATCTACCACGAGAGATCATTGTACATGAGTACTCTATTGTTCAACCTGGTATTTAAGATTTCCTATGTAACTGCTTCTGTCAGCTCACAGAGGTTTGTCAGGACACACTAAAAAGACTCTTAACATAAATTCCTGAAATAATTACCTTTTGCAGGACTGTTATTTCCTTGTCTTTTTAGCATATGACCTCCTCATATAACAACATGCATACACACGACCTCCACCATGTCTGAGTAGATGCAGCATCACTCTACAGCTGACATGTCAGACTCATGTCACCACAGCATTCAGCTCATGACAGTTCCTGTGGGACTTTCTTAACAACCCAGGCACTAAAGTTTCAATGCTCAGAAGGATTTAGGTTTGAAAAAGGTCAGAAAAAGCAAGAAGAAATCTTCTAAGTGATAAATAGTATCTCTCATACTTAGAGAATGAGATGGAATGGTAACACTTAATTTTAAAGCTTATTTTGATTAGCCTTTTGTTTAAAATTCTTTTTTGAGAAACTCTGTTTTACTTTTGTCCATATTATCTGTTCCATACTCTTTCCCAGGTCTAGGTAAGATGCCGCTCTGTTACTTTGTAATGAGTCTTTCCACAGCAATAATTAAATAACAGATAACGACACAAACACATTTACCAGTTATTACTTGCTTTTCCTCTAAGCACAATTTTTCAAACCATCAGCATCATCCTTTCCCCTTGTATAACTATGTTTCTCCAAAGGGAAAGCTGGATTTCAGCGGAGCCCTCATTCTCTGTCATATCAAAGACTTTACTGCTACTGTCGCCACAGAAGTCTCTGTTTTGTTGTGAAGGATCCATGAATTATGGACTCCTCCTTTAATTGGAATTTCTGCCCAGTGATATAGATATGACAGACACTGAGTATGTACGGCCACATGTGGTCCAATAGCAACAGCTGAATGTGTAAAATAGACATGTCCAAATTAAACAAGGAGGGGATCAGACAGAATCCAGAATAAAGAAAGGTTAGCCTTTAATTTCAACCCACAGGACTGGTAAACACAAGATTAGAAGAAGATTGACTCATTAAAATATATATGAGATTTTGATACTTTGTTTTTCCACACCTGGCCTGAAAAACTTAATTAGACCAGTGTACAGCTGCCACACTTGCTACTCGGGTGATACTGTTGAGCATTCACATAATGTCAAAATTTTTTCAAAGACAAATTCCTAAGTTTTGAAGCTTTCACTTTTCAGTAACACTAATTGGTTCTATAAAGAGCTCGGAACACTACTGGAATCTGTTAGGCTGAATGACTCAAAAGCATGCACAAGCAGAATCAGCTTTATATTCTGCACTCTGGAGTACACTGCCAGCTGGGCAGTGTTATGCTAAGTAGATAACTTTGTGAACAGTCCACTTGAAATTAAAGTCAACTAGTGCAGTGGAGGGCACTGTTCACGGAACACGAATCAACACACCAGCAAGGGAGCAGGGGAGCAGTAATGTTACTCATTTTGTTTCTGAATGACCAACACATATTAATTTCATGTTATTGTCACTAGATGGAAAGCCATGCACAAGTACACCTCTTTCCCCTGCAATCCCCATTGCACCCAGTTTGTTAGAGGAGGAGGAGACGGGGTTTCCCAGCCTTTCATCTCCCTCCCCTTTAAAATTGATACATGAAACATTTCATTGTGACTGGCCCAGAGGCCCCGTGCATTTTGGGCATAGACTTCCTCCAAGGAGGGCATTACAGAGACCCAAAGGGACTCAACTGGGCTTTTGGAATAGCTGCTGTAGAGCATGATAGGGGATACACATGATAGAGTCACCCCAAAAGCCAGGAAGTGAGTAAAAGGGATGTCACTTCTGCCTCACGTTTTCATTGTTCTCAAATTTAAAGAGATTTTCAATTAAATCAGTGCTTTAATTCTGTACCAAAGGCAGTGTCTTCTAAAAATTTCCATCTGAAGCCTTTTTCTCTCTCCCTTATAAGCCACAGAAGTTTGACATATACTAATCACTGGACTTAAGTGACAAACAACCACGGGGGAAGGCATACTCCCAGCTCAGAAAACAGGGCATAAACTTGCAGGGTCAGAAAAGGTATGGCATGCAGGGTAAATAAAGCGTGTGTTCAGAAGCTAAAGAGTCCTTCTGGAAGCCAATGTGACCAGCAAGTCTCTATGCAAAGGCTGACGCTTCCTCACAGTTTTAAGCATTTTCATGAAAAAAAAAAAATCCAAACACATAACAGAATGAAAACAGCATAAGGATTTCCCATGTGATTTATGTACTTCTCATCAGCGAGGTATTATAAGCAATACAGGCATCTTCAGATATTAGTTTCATTTTACTAGACTGCTAATCCCAAAAAGTATTAGCACCCGCCCAGCAGGTCAAACTGATTTCTTCTCAATGCCACAGCTTTCAGGAGATACCCAGCAGCAAATTCACTTGGACTTTCTGCTAGAGAAACATTAAGGAGAGCAGATTTTCTATTAGCCCCTGAGAAAGTATTGCTTTTTATTTTTCTTCAGGAATCTCAGAGAGGGAGCACGAGAGAAGGGAAGATTAGGAAGGGTTGCAGGGAAGAATTAACTGGATGGGTGGATAACTTCTGGGTTGTTAAAATTTGGGCTACTGATTTCTGCTCCAGAATGAAACTGCAGGTTTTAGCTTTCATTTGGAAAAAAAGAAAGAATAAACCAGAAATTTTAAAAAGAGTGAGGAGTACCAAAATGTTTACACAGAATATCAGAATATAAAACTTCATTTCAGAATATAGTACTTAAGCCTCTTTTTCTTGGAAAAAAAACTTGAGGACCAGTTACTAAGTATCTTTCTTATGATACTCTTCACTATTGTTCCTGCAATAGTCTCCCAGTAAGGAAAACAAATGTAAATTTTGTTCCTATAGAATGACATAGATGACCCCATAATGAAAGAGAGCAAAATGTTCCACATAAATCTTTGCAGGACTGAGTCCTGTAATACTGTAATCTACTTCTAATTCCCTAAACCACTATGCAGATGACACAGCAGAATTATATACACATCATCTGAAAAGACAGCTATGCAATTATAGAGATGTTCAGAATCAAAATAGGGTTAGTACTCAGTCCCCTATCACCAGATCTCTCAGATTTATGTGCTTCCCTGCTTGCAGATTTAGGAAGTGATCCTGAATTGCACTTACTCCCCCTTGCACCTCAGTTTTCATGCAGAAGAAATTTGCATGCAAAGGCAATGAGGTGTGTGATGTTCAAGGAAGTTGGTCTGTAAGTGCCTTCATAAAACTGACTTGCCACATCCATCACAGAGTGCTTTTTAGCACCTTCCAAGTTTAGCCCCTTCCCTAATCAAAGCACTTTACATGCATTAGCCATGGTTATTCTTCAAGGAAGGGTGATAGAGATGACATCCCCTACAGATGTGCAAATTCACACTCCCATATGAAATTTCTCTTCATTAAAATAACACAGGGCAGAACATTATAATTAATAGAACCATTGCCCTTTAACTAAAACCTCCCTTGACCTGCCCCATCAGCAGAAAGATACCTTAAAGTGGATGGAGCTGCAGTTTGCACCAACCCGTACCTCCTCCAAATCACCAGGAGGAAGGTAAAGGGCCAGTTCAAAGAGATGAAGTACCAACACTCACAAAGACATTTCTCTTTTCTGCTTGTCTCCTGGAGACAAAAACTGACTCATTTATAACATTTGATCAGTTTTCCTGCTATGTAATTAATTCCCACAGCTGTGACAGAACCTTTGGTCCTAGGTTGGGCCAAGAAAGACCGAACTGCTTAGCTACCTTTGAAACCTCCCGTGTCTTTATTCGAGACACTCACGTACGTGGGCATATGAGCACCCAGTGCTTTGAAATGCAGTAACTGCTCAATACCAACAGCAACGGTTTACAATTTTAAGAGAGAATTTGTCTTTGAAAAAATGTCTTAATTTTAATATCTTCCCTAATTATTCAGAAATCTAGTGGAGAAGCCTTTCTGAGGAGTATGAGAGACTGCATAATGTGTTTCTCAAAAGCTTCATTATATCAAAGAGGAAGTATAAAAAATGCAACAGAGCCAAATTTTAAATTATTGATTAGTTGCAGACATGTAAGAAAGTAAAGAGATATGTGGACACTGTGCATCAATAGATTCAAATCCAAAACAGGTGCACCATAAAGGCTGAATTTTGAATTTGAACACAACATTTTGAAAATACACCTTCATTTTGATTATGAATACTAGTAAAGAATGATAGCATCTCTAAAACACTTCAATTACTTTATATATTTATCCAACATATGTATAAAACTGTATATATGCATTCAATATGATTTTATGAGCTCACCCTCATTTATTTTTTTAAATCCCAAGTGAAAGAGCTAGTATGACCTTGAAAAATTATGTGAAATTAAATTCCCACCACTGAATGAGAATTGTTACTTTGGGCTATGTTCTACATTATGCCTAGTATCTATCAGAGGGATATAAAACAAATATAACTTATTTTGCATATTACTTAGGGTTTTATTCACAGTGTTAAGACATCATCTCATAGTAATCAAAACAAGGAAATAATCTAATACACTTGTATTATAATTTGTATAGGGAATGCATGATCATTTACTCATCTTCATCCTAAATAATACATTACTCACAAGTAGTGTTAATATGAGCTGCTAATAATGCACTTTGTATTCCAACAGACTCACAGGCAAAATCAAACTAAAGCGAGAAAAATAATACTTTGACCAGCCATGTGACTTAGCTCAAGCTTTCCAGAAAACACAGAGTTTTGGACTAAGGCAAAGCACAGAAAGCCTTGGCCTCACCTAAACCTTTAGTACAAGGTCAACAGTGACTGGAAAACAGAGTTTAGCGGGATGGTGTCTGACTCTGCACGTTTGCCTGTGTTGTTGCAGATGATGAGACGTACAGGCCAGACCCCCAGAGAGGCACCAGGACATGGAAGGGCCTTCTCTCTTTTTAAACCGTGCTCACAGCTGCCCAGGCTGCTGCCAGACATGCCCCCCACTGCCAGCCTCTACTTCCAGGTCCTGTCTTTGGTCACTTGAACTCCAGTAAACTGTGTTGAAGCAGAGACAGCCCCAGAGCACATGAGACAAAGAAAAAAGACTTGGATCACTCCCACCATTAGCATGACCTATCTGTATCACCCCACTTCAAAGAGCAAACCACACAGCCTACTCTGCCCTCTGAAGGGCTACAAGGGCAGGAAGCAGCAAAAACACAGGGCAAGGGAAAGTACCACGATGGCCATGGACCCCCAGAGGGCACTGGGTCCCACACAAGCTCTGCTCCCAGACATCAGCTCCAGGCAGGAGGATCTGCCCCCTCCTTGCCCTGAAAATACCACCTGTTGTAATTTCATCCCCTATAAGACAAACAAAAAAATTGAGTTGATTTTCTTCCAAAGGTGGATAGAGATTAATCTCGTCTGATGGCAGAAAACAAATTGCTGGTACTCTGGATTTATTTTATTTTTTGGAGCCTTGTCATTTAATGACTGAATCAGAGGTGACAAGGCTAGGAGAACAGGGAGCTCATTAATATCCATCAACATGTGGTATACAATATGCTTACTTCAAATTTGTCATTTGTACCCCAACTCAGTCATGTTTATTTAGTACTAGTCAGTAAAGGAAAAGTACAGCAGTTTGCATATTTTGTCAGATTAAAAAATAGAGCAGTGAATTGAATTGGCAGTGGCAGCATTGCAGAGCCACTGGATGAGGAGAAGGAGGAAGGAGTTTGTGATGAGCCCCTCAGAAGCAATGGTTAGAAGTGAAAATAAATTGCCCAAACACCAGTTTGGAAAATTTCCAGCAGTTTGGAAACACCTTTGACCTCATGAGGGTGATAGCAGTGATCCTCTCTGCAAATAAGGAGGCAGAACCTGAAACTGGAAAAACTGCTTCGGTTTGCTTGCTATCCCCCTTTCTCCTCAAGGCAACTTAAAGAGAATAATGCCCTCCTAACTTTAAAACATAAAAGTTTCTACTGTTAGAAACAGTTATTGCAGAACATGGCTGGGTCAAGCACTATATATGACCTAATAACTTGTAAAAAAAAAAATCTGCAGATGGTCAAAGTCCAGACACCTATTACATATCTGGCAGAGCTCCAGGAATATCTTACAGGCTCCTCGGGACTCCACAACCTTGTTCATGAAGGAGTAGCTACAGCTTGTAACGGGTCACAGGGAATCAGAGATTTGACATTACTTGTTTTGTGTAATTTCTTCTCACTGTGGGATTCAGCTTGTTCAGCAAACCAGGCACAGCCCCAGTACTAACCAGCTGACCTTACACTGTTATTAGAAATATTTTCAGTCTGTATGAAGAAGTCCAGGGGCCGGAGACTACAAAGTAAGAGTAAAGTGTGTAACAGGTAACCAAGATGTTGTAAAATGCTGTAGTACGCATTACACTAAAATGTAACATGCAGCCAGGAGCTATAGTAAGATCTTTTTAGCTGGTCAAAATGGAAAAATGTGAGCTAGCAGACAGCATCCAATATCTTTAAATTTCATTTTGATACATAATCAAATCAACTCCTATCCCAAGCAAGAGGAAATTTGAGAACAAACTACAATTTGACAATTTTAGACCTGTCCTTTCCTTATTTTTTCTAATAGGATGAAAATAGTAGCTTAAACCAATATTTGCTTCAAGGACTCTGATCTCTTAGTCAAAAGGAAAACAATCAGTGAAGGAATTAAGTTAAATACATACTGAATTACTATTAAATACATACTGGAAAGGCATTTTAAAATCATCTGTCTAGAGAGTTTCAAGTGAATTCCATATTGTGCATCGCGGCATAAAGTGATTAGTCCATGTTTTTTCTTCTCTGACTCTGAGTCAAATTATAGAACATAAAAATTCAGTCTGGAGGTCATGAACCACATTGTGAAGATTTTCTGCTTGGGAAGCGGGAAGAATAATTTTCTAAGTGGGTCATGCCATGGTTCCCAGCAATGGTCCCGTCGGTGGCGAGCCGCAGATGAGAGCACAGCGTGCACTGGAACAGGCACTAATGGAAGTGGCTGACCCAGCTGAGGACGAGAGCTCGCTGGTCCAACACGCCGTAATTGCAATTGACTGGCAGAATCCCAGAACAATCTATGGAGCTTAGAAGTAAATGCACAGTCTCGTGACTAAATACAAAAGAAAAAGTGGTGCCTGCCTTACAGACCCCTCGCTCTGCCAACTAGTTTATTCATGAAACTGTAAATGAACACAGGCTCTCATACAATAAAAACTCTACTAGATATGTGCTATTTATGAATGTAGTAGCATTTTTAGTTTGGTTTGGTTTTTTTTGACACTGAACAAGGATGATTTTTTCAGACTGAAAAAGATTAAATCAATGTTCCCAAGTCTTATTTTTCAATTTCACGCAGTGCAAAAGGGATCTTGCATAGCTGGTAATCTAGACATACATACAAGCATTTAACTATCTTCCCTCTAAACCCTGATACATGTATCCGAAATCATCTTAAAAATCCACTGTAGAGACTGAATATATTTTAAATAATTCTTCCTGACTTCAGTCAGAAAATTAATTTTCAAGAATTTATACTCTAAATATGGACATATGAGAACAAGAGCAATAATTTTCAGAACAAACCACCAAGAAATTAATGAAGAAAAGGTTAGTTGCAAAGACAGTCAAGCTCCCATTCTCCAGCTGAGTAAAGTTTGGAAAGTTGGTGGGCGTGGGGGCATAAATTTTGACAAATTTCAGGAGAAAGTAGTTTTCTTCAAAAGAAACAAGGTAAAGTGAAAAAATCCCATCCTGAACCAGCAAATCCTTGGTTACTTGGAATCCCTGTATATCATTAAAACATATGTTTTCCTACTGGAATATTTGCTATTCAGGTATGCATCTTTCCACTAAAAAAATAATTCAAATAGTTAACTCTAGTAATCTAAATAATTAAAGCTTCTTCTATTCATTTAAGTACAAAAGATACCAACTAGACAGTTATGGAATTAAAAACCAATCAATACCCTAGAACGAGGCAAGAGTATAAAATTACAGACATGGAATTTTGCTTGAACATAAATGTGCGTTTGTGGCTACGCATTTTATTCTAATAGGAATTTTTAAGCTGCATTTATAAATCCTTATTTGTTTCTGAGCATGGAAAGAAACTTGTAAGAATGGCAAATAGAAATCCGCACCCTGTAAATACCACCTTGTTGGCTTCTCCTGCCTACAAACTGACACAGAACAAACCAGAGCTTTCCAGGCGCCCCTTTATCCTCTGGCATGTGCTTCGTCCAGGCTGGGTCAATTCAAGGTAGAGAGAAGCTCATAGTGGGTGTTGCCATTCTGCCCCAGCACAGGGGAGCAGGAAAAGGACCAGGACTGGCTGAACAGAAGGCTTGAAGTGTTTTCCACAGGTTTCACAGAAAGGAAGAATCCTTTCTGGGAGCTTATCTACATTGTGGAAAAGAAAACAGTACACTTTGAATTCAAGTCAAAATTTCTACTCCCTTGACTACTTCTGAAGGTGCAGGCTGCCTTTTCCCTTGAATAAAATAAGAATTTTCCAATCTAACTGCTGGCACATGATTGCTGAACACTACATCTGAGAAAGTAAGTACAGGCTTTCCTGAGGATGCAGCCTGCCCAGCAGACCCTGTGCAACCCTCCTCACACCTGGGGAAAAGCAACAAGAATACACGATGGAGGTCTCCAGGCCATTAGGGTGCAATCTTTAGGCCACCTTGCTACATCAGAGAACACTGCCAAAGTCAGATACTCTGCATCCGGTGGTACTGAGGAAAGCTAGGCAGACATCCTGCAAAGGAGGCTGGAGACAGTGGAAGACCACGTAAACACAAGACCATTTAAATAGGGGAAGATCAATGTTTTCCTGTTGCCTTTCTAAAAACCAGAACAGCCCAAGAAAAACCCACGAGCTATTCATTGAGCAGTGTCTCTTCCGTAAACATTCTGAAATGATACTCCTGAAAAGAGACAGAAGCTGAAGGATTTCTGCTAGCTTGTCTTTTTCACGTTGTTGCTCTTTTCTGCTCATTTTACTTACCGCTTCAAGAACAGGGCTTAGGTCAGGTCATCCTCTGATGTCACCAGGAATGGGGTGACAGCTGATGTAATTAGGTGAGCCCAATCAACACAGGAGGAACAGGGATATGGGTCATAGTCCTGGCAGATTAATGAATATGCACCCCTGCAAGGTCATTTGCCAGAAACTGAACCTCAGCGGTTTGTTGCAATTTTACTGCTGCCCTGCTTTGCTCTAGAGCAGAGAAATGAAAACATGCAATGCTACGAGTGTAACTGGGTGATTCAATTTGTTGATACATTTTAATATTTATGCTGTTTAATGAACATCTTGGAGAATGAAACTAATGTTCACGTCCCATTTGGTAGATGTGGTGAGAAAAGTAGCGTATCTCTATAAAGATTTTCTTAGGACACAGCATGACACCTCTAAGACATGGAATTCTTCTAAGCAGGTATCCATCATGATGTTTTCTTGTGCCACTAGTAGGGTAATATAATGACAGTTTAATGTGTATTTCTACATTTTAGAAGTAAAATAGCAAATCGTTTGCATTTATACTTTGGATTTTGCTGCTAACACTCTTTTCCTCCATCACATTTTCAGGTTAGAAAACCAAATGGCCAGACGAAGAACATAATAATTTTTCAACTTTATACAGACTATACTAGCTTGAAAAGTCTCAAAACTGCTTTGCTCTGCTAGGAGTATTATGTGTCCTGGGAGAGGATATCCTGAAAACTACTGGGGAGTCACGACTGTCATCACTGCTAAGGGCATATGCAAGAGCACAGAGCTGTGATCTGCAGATGCAGGAGAAAAAGATCCAAACATAACAGTTGGAATAGGATCCACGAAAGGGAGACAAAAAGCTAAGTGTTTTCAGACCATACTTCAGAACCAGACTGGCAAGTGAGGCACAGGGATGGTGGCCCAGCTAAGCAGATGGTGTTCTCCCAGCACAGCCTGCATGGAGAGCCTTCCATCTGCTAGCACATTCAAAACAGACTAAGAAGGGAATTACGGGACTTTTATTATAAACAACGTTTTTAATACTCTCTGAAAAATATTTATTTGATTTCATGTTAACATTGATGAACTCAGGCTACATAGCCCCAGAATTACTCAGAAGAGGCTGAAAGGATTAGCAGGAGCAGCAGATTGCTTCTTTTGGTGTGCAAAGTCACAGCTATCACACAAGCTGCAGAAGGAATTTCAGCTGTTAACGAGACATAATGGTTCTGCTGTAACTGTTTTCTTCAAAAGAAATGCTAGGTACCTAGATACACACACATTTACCAGATATCAAGCTATATATATTTTTTTAAATAGTTTTGGCAGGTACGGGGTGTTTTTAACAAGGGAAGTTTCTGCAGTTAGGATGGTATCAGAGATAGTATGTAAAGAACCAACAATCTCCTGATCATTGTTTCCTCAGAAGTAAGGTAGCTGATTAAATTTTACACAGGGACAGTGGCACAGGCACAGCTAGCAGAGCCTGTGACACAGGTTCAGAATGGCACATCTATAGTACTATTCTTTTCCTTTAACTGCAATTATTATTCTATGCTTGTGCAAACTAAACTGTTTAAAAAAATATCCAGACCCCAGTAACAGTACTATTTAGTTCAGTACTTTTTCTGCAACATTTTTATGATGCACTGGTGACATAGTAGGGCTGGGTCACCATCTCTTGGAGAGTATCTCCAACTGTTACTGGAAGAGCACACATCACCCTCTCCCAAGTCCTTGGAAAAAGCATCTCTGACAAAAGCATGAGCTGCTGCTGCTATGGGTTAAATTCTCAGGGTAAAGCTATAAACCTCCTCACTTCTGACTGTCCTCTGACTGTTGTTACCCACCAAAACTGCCACAGCCCTGCAGCTGCTAAGGAGCCCCAGGGAAATGCATAGGGTAGCAAGTCCCCGAACACACCTCTCTGGGCCAGGGCAGCCCTTACTTGCTGTTCCAAAAGCAAAAGGTAACACGAAGAATTAAATAAGATTACAGCAATTCTATTTTACCTTCCTCTTTATATGTAAACAACTAAGAAATAGCTGACAGAGAATTAAAATGTACAAAAACAAGGCAAAACTCATTGGTATGGTAATAGAAAGATATTAGGGAAGAACACGTGTATCAGAACTGGTAAATATGGTTAAATTAATAGGGAGTACTTAGGCATATCAGAACAGACTTTTCAAGAGTAAGACTTTTTAAAATATTTTGCCAATTATGTCAATAACACGAGATTTTAATGTTTTACATCAAATTATAACTGCTTGGATCATTAAATATTTAAAAAATTCTGCTTTGACAACGATACAAATCATATAAATAAAAGCCACTTTAAATTTCCAGTTGCTGTGCATTTGTTTTTCTGGGTGAAAGAGCACTTAATGTTGCTGGAAAGCCATTAAGCAACAGTAATCATTTCCTAAACCTGGTTTACACTAGCACTGTTTACAAAATAACATCTTAAGGGACTCTTTAAACTTGCATCTCAGAGTCAATGCAATATTCATGGACTGCAGTATTTGTTCATGGCTCTTCCTGTAGTTAATTCTGTCATTCCACTATCTTCAGTATTCAGGAAAGCAAAACTTAAATCAGAATTAAAAAAAATATGTTGGGAAAGTCATCCATATTTATACAAGTGGTTTGTAAGTTGAAGACTTTTTGTAAAACCTAGAAACATATTTTACAGTACTTTTTACAGCTCAAAACGAGTAACAGTTGAACCTTCCCCTTGCAAAACAATTTTCCTGCCTTTAGAGTCTCCAACAAAATGTGTGGAAGCATATGAAATACATATGTAGAGAAGAAGAAAATAAAAAAGATACTCAGTGGTGAGAAAAAGCTGTCTGAGGAAGAGCAGAGAAACAGCAGCAGTCCTCACTGATGTCTAGATGTCCATTTAACAAGAGCAGCTCTTTTAAGACTAACTCTGGAGACAGATCAGAATTTCAATTAAGCACCTGAAAGCATGGACACCTAAATAATTTTCAGGGCCAGACAACAACACCCTAAGCTTGGTCTGCATAGCCCCTTTAACCACACCTACTGCTACGTGGATTATTCCCTGCACAGAAAAGTAATTCGTAGAAGAGCACACATGGAAGGACCAAGGGACAGAAAGAACCAGATCTACACTACCTTAAGGCTGGCAAAGTCTCTTTTTACAAATCCTCAAACAGGCTCCCTTTCTCCTCATAAACTGAGGGAAATTATCCACAAGAGGGAAAACTGTAAGTGCAGTGACCCAAAACGTTTCTGCACTTTACTGGTCTTGTCAGTACCAAACAGTGATGTCCTACCCATGAATTGGTAACTACAATGGTGGGAAATTAATAGTTCCTTCCCAGAGAAAACAAAAAGTACCAGCCCAAATCAGTTTTACAGAACACATAGTAATTACCAATAAAATGTTAGTGAGTATTCACAAAGTGGTGCCACAGAGATTTGTACTCTTGCTCCCATTTTGAGAAATCAAATAATTTGGTACTTCAGACCGTAACTGTCAGTGCTGCTTAAGCGTCGAAGCTGACAAATGACTACAATTCTAAATATATGTCTTCCCAGAAAGGCTAAGGAGCGCAGGTTTCACTCAATCCAGCATATGCACTACATTTATTTTTGGCTCCAAATTCTTTACAGGCTGAGTACATGGTATCACAGGTAAAAGGGAAAGGGAAGACAGGCAGTGGAAATGGCTGGGAACTAGGAAGAATGCTCTGATGAATGACAGGCATGCACAGCTACATATGATAGCAAGTTTCTGAGCTGTTATCAGACACTGAAATGCAGTACAAAGCTCACTGCAGCAATGGCGCTGTTCTCTCAATATACGAGCGGCTCAGAGGGGAAGCAGTTTTCTCATGTAAATCATGCTGACAGATGGTTTGCTTCAAGAGTGTAGTGGTAAAACTGTACAGATATCCTAACATTCACGCAACTGTAAATGAATTGGATTGGTCAATTCCTTCTCCATAGAAAATTACCAAGAATAACAACTTCAAACTAAGGCAATAGTATTTCAAACAAGTTTATAGACAACACATGAATTCTAGTGAATTTTAACCACAGACGTTTCACTATTTTTGCATAACAAATTAATGCTCAAAAGATTAAGTCATGCCTAAACAATAGGAAGGCATTTAAAACTGGGCAAAACCTTCCCAGATGCTTTATTCTTTTGCTTAGCCTTAGAGGACACATCTGAAAGTATGCACCAGCAAGGACAGATGGCAGCCAACACATTCCTTGAGTCATACACCCTTGCTTATGCTAGGTCATGATGAGTGCCTCAAGGCAGTGAATTTGAACTACCATCAAGTCACGTAAAATGTGCCCAGAAGGTACCATCCAACGTTCATTTCATGTAAATTAACCTGCCAAAAGGAATGTGAATGATTGCCTTACTCTTTTGTTCTATGCAGTTGACAGTTCCTAAGGGGAACCATAAAATGCTCACCAAGCTTGGTGACACACTGATAGGTCCCAGTACAATGTTCAGCAAAAAGCAATGGTTGAGGGTCAGCATTGATACACTTGGTTCTTCTAAAGAACAGCTTGGAGAATACTGTTTTGTTCCAAGCAATAATAAAATGCTAAAGCTTAGTGATCATATTAACAGCAACTGAAAGCCGCTCATAAGTGGAGAAGCATGTAGGTGATCACAAATTCTACACAGCACAAAGGAATCTCATCTATTCTCTTCCCATCAGGCACTGGTTGCTCCCCATGAACTTTCAGTGCTTGTTGCTCTAAATCATGAAATCTGCCTCTGTAGGCTACAAGGCCTCAGATGCCAACATTTCCTTCTCAGTATCATATTTCATAGCAATAATGGCTTCATTATTACCACTGCATAGTATTTTTAGGAGATATAAAATAGTCACAAATTAATATTGACCCATCTTACTTAGACTTCAAAGGGCATCATTGCAGCTATTTTTAAAAAAACGTAGAAAGGAGGACCCCAGGAACTACCAACCCCACCCCTGTGCCTGGGAAGATCATGGAACAGAACCTCCTAGAAGCTGTGCTAAGGCACATGGAGGACCAGGAGATGACACAAGACAGCCAACATGGCTTCACCAAGGGCAAGTCCTGACTGACCAATCTATGATGGAGTGACTACATCAGTGTACAAGGGAAAAGCTATAGATGTCGTCTATCCCAGCTTCTGTAAGCTCTTTGACATGGTCCCCCATCCCCCTCGCTAAATCAGAGAGATATGAATTTGATGGGCAGACTGTTAAGCAGATGAGGAATTTGTTGGATGATCACACACAAGAGGGTAGCTATATCCAGATGACAAATGGTGACAAGTGGTGTCCCCTCAGGGGTCCGTACTGGGACTATTTGATATCTCCATCAACCACATAATGACATGAAGCGCACCCTCAGCAAGTTTGCAGATGACATGAAGGTGAGCGGTGGAGTTGACACTCTGGGGAATCAGATGCCATCCAGAGAGACCTGGACAAGCTCAAGGGCTCATGGGAATCTCCTGAGGTTCAACAAGGCCAAGTGCAGAGTCCTGCACCTGGGTCAGGGCAACTCGCAGAATCAATACAGGCTGGGGAAGGAAGGGTTTGTTTGAGAGCAGCCCTGCTGAGAAGAACTTCTGGGTACTGGTGAATGAAAAGCTGAACAGCAGCTGGCATTGTGTGCTTGTGACTCAGAAAGCCATGTCCTGGGCTGCATCAAAAGAAGCTTGACCAGCAGCTGGAGGGAAAAGATTCTCCCACTCAGCTTGGCTTTTGTGAGACTACACCTGGAGTACTGCAACCAGCTCTGGAGCCATCAGCACAGGAACAACATGGACCTACTGGTGTGGGTCCAGAGGAAGGCTGTGGTAGCCACTGAATATCCCAATGAGGAAATGAGAGAGTCTCCTAAAGGGACAAACCCCAAGAGATCTCCCTAGGTTAGGCTGAGGCCTCCCAGGATGCTTTGTTCTACCATGCCAACGTACCCCAGTTCTGTTTCCCTGACTGGCCCGTTGATTTCCCTGCCCCTTTTTCCCTTATATGTCAAGGTCATGCCTATGTACCGCCCCTGGCCCTGATGCTTTCCCCACCCCCATATATAACCTGGAACCCATCATCCCCTGATGGCTTTTGTCTCTGGCTTCCCTTCACTGTGGAGCTGAGATAAATCTCTGCCATGGAATTCCACACAAGGACCCTTCCTGCCTCCTTGCTGTCGGCTTGAAGAAGCTATCCGGAGCGTGCGTGTGTGTGTGTCTGTGTGAGTGCAGTGCCTGCCGAGTGACTTTCTGTTGAAGTCGGTTTGGGAGGTTGTAGCACCCCACCAGAACACCCTCCAGATCTGACAGAAGGCCAGTAAAATTATGGATGGAACACTTTTCTTATGAAGACAGGCTCAGAGATCTGGGGGTGTTCAGTCTGGAAAGAGAAGGCTGTGGGAAGATCTCATTGTGGCCTTTCAATACCTAAAGGAGGCTCATAAAAAGTATAGGGACAAACTTTCTATCAGGGCCTGTTGCAATAGGACAAAGGGTAATTGTTTTAAACCAAAAGAGTGTAGATTCAGACTAGATATAAGAAACGAATTTTTTACAATGAGGGTGGTAAAACACTGGAAACAGGTTTGCCCAGAGAGGTGGTGGATGCCCCATCTCCGGAAACATTCAAGGTCGAGTTGAACGTGGCTCTGAGCAACATGATCTAGTTGAAGATGTCCCTGGTTTTTGCAGGGGTCTGGAACTCGATGACCTTTAAAGGTCCCTTCCAAACCAAACCATTCTATGATCTCTTGATAGAGAAAGAAATAACTGGTGATTTTTAGATATAGACAGATAACTGAAAGGTTTTTGCAGATAAGTGACGTTTCCCCCGAAAGAGATTGATGCCAGCTCTAAGTGCCTAGAATAAAAGTTTAGTCCTTATATACACCATGAAACAAATAGGTCTGGACCATCAACATTTGAGGTGCATGAGTGAATCAGCATAAGACTAGAGCAAATTGCAGAAGTAGAAAGTGCAACAGCAGATAAAAAAGTGGGGAAAAACACTTTAGACAAAGTGGAGGTACACAATATGCCAGGGCACCTTAGGTTGGTAATTAAAGACAAGGTAAAAATAAATACTGATTTCACATTGTTACTTGTTCATCTTTAAAGGTATGTATTTTTAAATATACACATGCTATTGTAGACAGATATTTTGCTACGGAGACAACAAAATCTGCTAAAAATATGAGAGATAAGAGTCATTAATTCTGCATAACAGATAACAGCCCTTGAACACAGTAGACTTGCCATGATGACTATTGCCTGATAGGAAGTGTATCCACTTTGAAAGCAGAAAAATTGCAAATTTAATCAAGAACAATGACAAGGATTTTGAAAGTAGAGACCACTTCCTATTTTTCTAATTGTGCAAACTAAAGGAAAGATGACTTTCTGAAAAAAAGGAAATTATCTAACTGTCAATTAGCAAAAATCTCTGTGGAATCTACTCTTCTCAGGGCCAAGAGTACAAGGATGAGTGGAATAGTGTAAAAACAAAGGAAAAAAATAAATACAAGTTAAATTTTTTGTTTAGGAAACTGCTACTGCAATTCTTTGTGTATTAAGACATTCTGAAAAGTTTTAATATTCAATTATTATAGTCTTGTATTTTTTTTTATTACAAAAAACATTTTGTTCTTCTTGGTGTTTGTCCTCTGCTGTTTCACCTTGGTTTTAACTTGAAAATATGCTCATATTTTCTCTTATATAATAGTAATTGAGATAATAATAAAGTGACACATAGAAGTACGTTCCCTCCCTGAAGGTTTCAATATGCACTGTGTGTCAAGAGAGAAAATATTTTAATGGATTGCCGCAGAATTCAAAATGAAGGTACTTTCAAGTAACAGAGGACAACTGAACACCAAAAATAGAATCTAAAAGGGCTTGAAATACAACAGGCTGAACACAGTCATCTATTGAAATAAAAGTCAGAAGGTAACTTATGGAGAGAAGTATGTAATTACCCAAGTTGAAATCTGGCCAGGATACTGAGTCAACACAGTTTTACTTTTGTAGAAACAAATGGGTCAGATGCTTGGTTAATATTTGCACACAAAATGTAGGGAATTCAGCAGCAATGCAGTGCGTCACCAGTGAAGCACAGGCTGGGGAACTAATAAATATCAGCACCTTATTTTAAGTAATTTTCCACCCTAACTGTACTCTGTCTGATCAGGCTTAGAAATACCCTGAGCAAAACTGACATTGATAGAAAAATGAAGGAAGGCATAAAAATGGAAGAGGATTACACCACAAAAGAGTTGTACAGCGTTTACAGTTTCAAGTCTGGTTGTGGATAGGAAAGATAGAGAAAGGTTTTCCAGGGAACAGTTCTGTGAAGTTTCCACATAAACAAAAGTAAGTATTTTGGGCATGATTCGGTTCTCCTTCCAGCACATCAGGAGTAACTCTAGAGAGAACAACCTGAATAGTTCTGCAACCAATCATGTACTCCCAGTCAGGGCTTTCAGCTTCAGATACACTATGTGGCAATAATTCAACTACATATTGCAAAACTGTGGAAAATTTGACTGGCCAGAACTGGTGAACTAGAAAAATGTTCTCTTTTTCTCCTTTACCTGTAAACCTCACAGTTTTTCTCTTTTGACTAGGCTTCCACCTAGTCTAAGCTTCAAACATTATGCTCAGATTAAAAAGAATTTTTATTATGCTCACACTAAAAAGAAACTGTAGATGGAATAGTTACCATCAGGTAACTCTGAGCAACATAGAACAAGTAGGTTTACTGCTTCAGGGAGTTTCTACAGCTGTACTAAATGGCATTGTTATGAACGTAAACTGCCTAAAATGTAGTACCGTTCACTCACATGATGAAGCCCTGATGCAGGTGTTCACCCAGCAGGGCAGAGAACAGAACTGCTGGCTACATGGCACTGCTGCTCTGCTTCAGCTCCAGGACAGCCTACAGGCACCCGTGGCAGTGTTACTATCCAGTTTACCTTTCTGTCCTTTATCAGGATACAAGTTGCTGGGCTTTACAAACTCCTGGAGAGGTGACTGAATGTTTTCTGGTGAACTGAGCATCCAAAGACATCCTTTTTTGGCCCCTAATGTTTTCTTAGAAACATCTTAGGTTTGCTAAGCTTTTGCTGCAGTCAAAATAGGAAGCCTTGGTAATCTGTCCCATGATGACTGGTACTAAATGTCCTTGGTAAATACATAGATGTAGAAAAGGATTAGGAGTCTTGGAGAGGCCTGCTACATCTGGAGCAAGAGACGCTGAAGATGGAAGCAAGGGCCTTATCAGCCTTGGAACAAAACACACTCAGACCAAAGACCCACAGAGACGAGTATTTCATCTCCAACAGCAGGCTGTAGCAGTAGTCAAAAAAGGAAGAGGACATGGCATGAGTGTTCTGATATTTCCTGAATATCCTTCTTTTACTATGCTACGGGTCAGGGAATTCCTGAGCAAAAATTAATTTCCATTTAACAGCCAGCTACAATTTCTCATGAAATTAGTTTGTACAGCCCCATTTGAACTCACATATACTATTAGCTTCTGGTAGCAAGGAGTTCCACAGCTTAATTACACCAGACAATAAACCAGTAGCTTATTTCACTGCTCTAAAGAAGCCCTCACTACTTTCATCCAGCAGCCCCATTCCCTTGCAGGAGAGAAGTTGGCCAGCCACTGTTAACCTTGTCCCAGTACCATGACTTTGTAGGTTTCTATCTCATTTCCCTCAGTTGTTTCCTTTTCAAGCCAAGAGTTTTGGATTATTTAGTTGTTCCTCACAGGGACCCTAATTGCCAGTCTTTTTGCTGTTCTCATTTCTGTACCATCCTTTTCTGAAA
This sequence comes from Rhagologus leucostigma, assembly GCA_013397725.1. Lineage (NCBI taxonomy): Eukaryota > Metazoa > Chordata > Aves > Passeriformes > Rhagologus > Rhagologus leucostigma. The sequence goes on from VZTD01005887.1 coordinate 1,649,925, forward strand.
TGCAGGAGGACCAGAGATCCACACATTATTTGAGACGCTGCTGCACCATACTATCGTACAATGGTACAAAAGACATTTTATTCTCTGCTTTTCTCTGATAATTTCTAGTAGTGTGTTGTGTTCTGCACAGCCACTAAGCGCTGTGCTGACATTTTCATGGAACTGGGATAATAACTCCAGCACCTTTTTTTCCCTGAGTGGCAATAGTCAACCCAGGGCCAGTCGCTGTGTACATAAAACTGGTATTATTTTTTTCACATATGCAACAGTTTACATCTATCTGTGCTCAACACCATCTGCCATTTTATTGCACATGAAGGTCCTGCCACTTCATTACCAACCCTTCTCTTTATCCTCAGTGACATAGTACCACCAAATTCATTGTTTTCTTTGTCTCTCCTTTTTAGATTATTTATAAATAGCACAGGTCTCAGTAGTAAGTTCCCCACACTGAGAAAGCTTACCACTTAATTCACTGCTTTTCCTCATTTTCCAAACATTTCTTCCTTATTGAAAGGATCCTCTTGCTGCTATTCCATCTACTAAACTTTATAAGGAGCCTCTGACAGACAGTCCCAGATTTCAAGTAGTATCAGTTCCCAAGTCCTAAAAACTCTGTGGCTCTTCTGGTATCCATACAGTAACTCAAACAAGATTCTGCCACTGCAGAACTTTCACCAAATGCATAATTTTAAACCACAACCCTCTCAAGGGAAAACCTCTAGTCATACTGTCTGAAGCATTAGGAGTGATTTGCAAGATTTTCACATCGTTTATCCCTGAAGGCATAATTGCATTAGCTTCGTATCTTAAGTTCATTCTATTAAAGGAAAAAAATAATCCTGGTAACTGCATAAAAAAAGAATTAACTAATGAATCAACAGTCCACCTAATTCCTCATTTGTTCCCAGTCTCATTTCACCAGAGGTTTTTCCTCCTTGTAGTTGTCAGGTAACCATCAGTGGAACTGGATTACCACTAACATCCAGAGTGGAAAGGAAAGTTACCTGTACAGTTGGGAATTAACCTTGCCTGAAACTGGCATATTACTAGTGTATCACACAGCACCTGGAAGTCCTCACCATGGATAAGTCAGTGCAGTGAGCACTTTGTCTCAGACAACCCAGCCAAATTACTGCGACATTTGCTGTTCCATGCACCTAAAGTGAAGTGTAGGAAGTACTGCAAACGCTGACACTCTCAAACTCATTTTATTGAATGTAAAACATTTCAGTTGGCCATAGTAGGCAATTTTTATAGACAAAGACAAATGGAAATACAACTCCCCTCATCTATATTGGATTTCTAGATAAATCAAGTTTCTGAATCCATTTATGAGCTATTCTAAAAACCAGAGAAATTCTTAGGTGTTTTTTGAGTTTTCTTATGTGAGCAAATTCAATCTTAACCTTGCTGGATTGTAACAATATTCACCCACAGATAAGGGGAAAGCTTTCATGTGGCTTGGATGCTCCAATTTGTCTCTGATAGAGAAATTTTTGTAACACGAGTACCAACTGTATCAAGAGGCTTTCAAAAAGACCAAAAGACACATTACTGCTGGAGTACACTGTATTACTAGAGCTATTTACTAAGCATTCACATTCATCATGTGGATGCATAAGTAATGGGAAAATACAAAAGTTAAGTGGGCTAAGGATTATGTGTTTAGGGCTTGTAATAATAAAAGTAACAATAAACGAGCAAATTTTCATATTTTTCAATTGGCTCCCACTTATATGTGTACTAAATTTGTATGTGACCACCTGAGCAGTCTGGATAGATAAAATCCACTCTAAAACATTTACTACCAAGTTTTGTTGTTTGGTTTTCTGGTTTTTTTTTTTTAATTGATCGTAAAGACAAGTAAGTGTGTTTTCTCTAAGCATGCAAACCCCAATGCTGCAGTGACATTAATTTTCGCTTGTGAGCAGGATGAGGAAGGTACAGTTTGCTGTAAAAAATGTCTTTCACAGACAATGCCAATACAAACATTTATAATAAGAATTTTCTTTGCAAAAATGAGATTATTTTGCCCTCATGGTAGCTGAAGGGCAAATTGAAAGCCCTCAGTCTTAATTGGATTTTGAGTATTCGAAATTGACCCAAATGCAGCCTTATCTATAGAAAGGCATCCTCACCACAGCTAACAGTAGCTCGGCACTATATGTATCCAGGCTGTCAGAACGAGCACTTGAGGCTTGTTAGCTCTGGCAGCTGTTTTCAGAATCCAGTGAATTGCTCTGAGCTGGCTTAAGCTGATCTATCACTGCAAGTGGCTGTAGGAACTGGAGGCCTGTGCATTTTCCCTGCCACTGTGGGTGAATTGCTAGTAACAGTGGCACACCATTTATATTTAAATATAAAAATTTAAAAAATCATAATGAAGCAAGGCTCAGGTGTAATGAAGAGGCACATGCAAAAGGGTCCAACTACTACAGAAACACCGTATTCTTTTTTACCATTTTTTCTCTCAGGCAGCAAACTAGAGGGACCATCGGTAGGTTGGTGAGTTAAGGTGACAGCAGTTAATTGATTTTCAAAATAGGTCTCTCTCTAAAATAACTAAGCATCCTTGCATGAACTTTAATTGGTGCTGGAGCATAAGAATTCTTCGACCTTGCCTTTTTGTTAGAATAGGATTGTCTATCCTTGCAAATTCTTTGCAGAGAAATTGGAGACCGGGTACCAGGGAGGAGCAGAAGTCAGTTGCCTTAATGTAAAATTAAGCTTCTTAAATCACAAGTAATATTGTCAGAAAAAGCAAGGAACCAACTGAATTTTATAATGGCATTTGAGAACTTCAAAATGAACACACCCTGGCACAATAGTTTAAACTAACATTCAGTTATATGGCATGAACAAAACCTTTCCAGCACACCACTGAAGAAAGAGATTTTGTTTCCAAATGCTTATCACTGGAATACTTAAGGAATTCACTTTACAAAAAAGTTGAAATGCATTTCACTGTCATCAACACTGAAGCCTACTTCCCTCATGACAACAGAGCTGGTACCTCCAAAGTGGTACAGATATTCTTAGTTCAAGCTGCCTTTAATTTGGTTATCAAAATATTTTTCTCATAGAAAACTATGTGGCTTCCACAAGGAAAATTCACAAACCTATCCCTATTTTCTTGCAGGAAAATAGAAAGCAATACTGTAATTATTGTACAACTATATATATAAATTACTTCATTTAAAGTAAATTTTACAGTCCTTCAGCAAATATTTACACACACAAACAAGCAAATACAGGATGCAAAAATAACCATTATATGGCTAAAGTGAAAATGAAAGACAAGACTCTCAAAAAATTACTTCAAGTTTACAGTTCATAGCTGTAAGCCTGAAAGGTAAAAACTACCTTGAAAATTTAGGCATCTTGTGGTAACCACAATTATTCATAGTACGAGTAGAAAAGTAGAAAGACTTTTCCAAAGCTAATTAAATGAAAAAGGAAGGAATACATTTCTACTGTTAATTTAGTAGCAGCAACAAAAAGAAAGCCAAAGTCTAGATAGTAAGAATATAGGAGAGGGAAAAAAAATCCAAACCAAGAGCAGGTGACAAAAACTCTAGAGAGCTATAGACTGAAAAGGCAAATGATTTCAAAAAAAGACTAAACGGCAAATGGCTGCTTTTTGAATCAGCAAATCCTGTGCAACACACAAGCAGAAAAATTCTCAACAAATAACAAGTTCAAATGAAAATTAACAATCAGAATACACTTACACTGTCTTCAACCGGATGGACTAGATTTGGAAATACAGATCTTCTGGCAGACCCACATCGATTTAAAAACTTCAAAGTGTCAGAAATGATAAAACTGAGTAAATACAAAAATGAAAAATTTAATAGAGAGCATTAACTAAACAAGGGGCAAATAAACCTCTAGTCATCTCATGCTTTTTAAGAACACGGAAAGTACGAAAGACACCAGTGGAACTCAAGGAAGACTCAGAGCAGGCATATCAGATGATGGTAGCATTGTCAGCCTCAACATCTAGCAGAACCCTGTATTATTCTCCACACCAGGGAGCAGGGGAAATAAAAATCAAGAGCCATTTCCTTCTACAACCTGTTTAGAAGCAAGTATATTTCCAGGCCAGAAAGCACCAAGAAGATTTTAAGCCAAGTGTCAAGTGGCTGTTCTCATTTTATACAGCTAATGTAAAGTGACAAGCACCATTCATGAAAAATACTAGAGATTCTCCGAAAGCTTGTGACAGCAATTGTGCTGTCAGAAAGTCCAGTTGTTTGTAATCATAACTAGAACAAGACCAGAATGTATGCTATCCCCTTTATTGTTGATACTGGCCATGATTGGGGTGCAACAAAATTAGCCCAGTGAGCAACTGAGAAGTTTCACAGAAAGAAGGCACATTTGGGTGACTTTCATTTCCCAAGTAGAAGAAACAGACCAGTTATTAGCAGACACAGCAAAACATATTGGTCACTTTACTGACACGGAAGCCAAAACCCATGCCTATTAATTATTTCAAACCAGCTCCACAGCAGATAAAGGAATATCATTACATTTGTATCATCTTATCTTTAAGAAAGTAGACTATATGATGATGATTAAACTCACCTACAATTCAAGAAATGCAAACCAAGGTCAGAAAGAGGCTTTGATAAACTTCTAAAAGTTTAGGGAGGGGGATAAAAGTAGAAGCATGAATCAGAATTGATACTAAATAGAAAAATTTTAGTCTCATTATTAGATCTGTTCTCCCTGCCCAACACAAAGTCACAGAACTCTACAATTGGATTTGTAAAAGATGAACTTAAAAACCTCATGGGAGAACTCCAGAATCCCTTGGATAGAAAAAGTGTGAGGCATCATAGGCTGAGCATATGAACATAAAATATTAAAGCCTAGCAAGGAGGAAGCGACAGATGACATTCGTACAGGCTTCAAGAATGTCAAGTGATAGCCTGAAGTATGAAAGCAAGTGCTGAGGAGAGCTAGAACAATAACACAGAATGAAAGGTGCCTCTTCAGTTAACTGAAAAAAAGAAAATTATGGGACCGTGGCACTGGAGAAACTGTTTGGTCTCCTGACCGGCCCACAGGTGCAAAAGTAGAAACAACTTGCATCCAAATCTTCAAAATATCTCAAATGAGGACACTGACACACAGGCATCAGACACCTCAGAGTTAAAATAAAAATAACAGTTTACCTTACCACTGAACATCAATCTACCCACTGTAGTGGATCTAGGCTTCACTTTAGTGCTTCCCATTACTGAACATCAGATAGAGCAGTTAAGCAGAACAAGGATTCTTCAGTAATGTTTGCCTCTGAGTGCCAAAAATAACTGCCAGGAAGTATTAAGGGGCTGTTGCAGAAGCAGCCATCTACTATTTCTCTGTTAGAGAAATAGAGTCAGAAGGCTGCTCCAGTCAAGTCTGGCACAGCATCACAGCTTTGCTTAGATGAGAGAAGCAGAGCACATTTTGGGATTCACTGGCACCAGGCGACACAATGGAATTTTTAATGAAAAAATTAAAAAGAAGAGACTGTAGACCCAAGAGAGTTTGCAGTTAAGGACAGCAACCATTTGCAGATTTAATATGCAACACATTATAGCAGAAACTTAAATCAGCCTCATTGTATCCATTCCCTCATACAAATTATTGAGCCATACTACTCTCAGACAACCAGAGCAGGTAATAGAACAGATCAGTTTTATAGACACACTCAGCAATTTAAAGTATTGGACTACTAAAGCACAATTTTGCATAAACAGGATTATATTATCTACTAAATTCCGAAGCCAGCAATTAACTGCAGGAGCACTCACCCTCTTATTTTTTAAGGCATGACAGATTGCTTGGTTGTGCAAATAGCATGCCTTTAGAGAGGGCAAAAAGACTTTCTGTGAGGCTGTGTTCTGTCAAAGTACTGTAAGGAGCTAATATATTTTGGAGCTTGGGTTGTTATTGTATATGTTGTACACAGCTCCAGTCTGTTTTGAAGAGGAGTTTTCCCTTCATTCCAAGGAGCAAATACAGTCAAGAATTGGGGCAGCACAAGCTACTCCACAATGTTTTCCCAGTACTCTTCACTGATCCATCCTGGTGGGTAGAGAACATGTAGAAGGGAACAGCCCATATCAGAAGTGTCTGGGGCCTGTCTGCAGAGAGTGCCAGCAGGACTGCAGGCACACACCACATACTGTGTGAGGAGGAAGTTTGTCACATCCTATGAAAGGCAAGATAGGTTGCAACACTTCCTAGGTATTTGAGTTTTGTTTTCTCAAAGGAACTGCCATATGCAGAATCTATTACAGACACAGTGCTAAGGCTTTTCCATAAATCAGGAGAAAGAAAAACATGTAAACACTATGAGAAGTCAAGACACAAATACAAGCCAATGCAAACATCATGTTTCCCATTGTCTACTTTTCCTATCAGCAACAGGAGTCACTTTTATTATGTACTATCTTAAATTATAATATTAACAAATGAATATTTCAGGAGTCATTACTGATACTTTTTAATTTTTTTTTTTTAATGCTTGTGTTGTTAATCTTAATAGAGCTATGCAAGAAGAAACTCTTCTGCTACAAAAAAAATTTAAGGATCTTTTTTTCTCCTCATCCACAGAAACTCCAAACCATCTGAAAATTCTTGTGAAAATCTAGACAAGCATTCTCTCACAATTTAACCAGTCACAGCCTCACTGGAAATCCGAGATGCCATACTTCGAATCCCAGCACAAGCTAAGTCATAACAGGAATGAGTGGCTCTCCTATAGACTAGGTGAGTGCACTAATTACCAGCTTCTCTGCTATTCTCAGGTGAGCTGCTCTCAATTATTCTACTGGAGTAACCTCATCTCATGTAACTAATTACACATTCACAGGGCTAACTAGGCTGTTTTTCTAAGCCCACTAGTTATGGGACTTATCTCAAGTTGTGAAAGATCCAGATTCAATTAGTATTTTAATTACTTACATAAAGCAGAACTATTTTCACAAGAGAGACGGAAATTGTAACATCCCAAAAATTGCCTCAAGGTTAAGAGATTCATATAGGACACAAGCGACAATTTCAAGTTCTCAGCCTGAACTAAATCCACAGGACTTAAATACGTGACACTGTGTGTGTGCTCTGCCAAGGTACGTGCTCCCATCTGGATGCCAGAAACTTCCTCTGTTGAGAAGTGATAAATTTTGATGTTGCGAAACAATCCTAGACGTAGATCTAACTATAAAAATATACATATGGATATACACACGTGTATGTGTATGAACAGTAGCATTCCCTAAATTCTTTTTTACTGTGGAATGAAGAACAAGAAGACTATTCATCTAAATGGAAACAATAGAAACAACAAATACCCACCCCATTGGAGTGCCTGATAATTATTTCAGGCACAAAGGCTTCATCTACAGCGAATATTTTGTAGTTTGAATTATATAGGCATGAAGACCATTCTTTCCATAAGATAATGGAAGAGCAGTCTGGAACTCCTATTCCTTTTGTTCCTTGGTTTCTCAATAAATACTTGGTGTGTGGAAATGTAAATTAATTTACCTACAATATATACATATATTTGAAGTATGTGCATAAGTATTAAGTTAATATATGCACATTATGTATGGTGTTCTCAACTTGTGAAAGTGTGTTACACTACATGGTTATTCACAGCTTATACTCCACATATAGTACATGCATATAGTTCAAGGTACCCTATTCTTTCAATCTATGACCACCTTAATAGATGAAACAACTGTAACTGAGCAACTTTTTAGCCTGGGAATTTTCAGAATGTGAATCTGATACAATTTGCTGTTAAAATTTTGGAATTTTCCTTTAAAAAAATAAGAATCAAACATTTTGTTTCAAGAAGTTTGTAGTTCAAAATATTGATATTCTAAACTTCATATTTCATTGCTAATGTCTTATATGAACATTTCTGACGGCTTGAGTGTTCTGGAGACGAAAGCAATTATTGAAGCCTTGGCACTTCCCTAGGGGATGGGAGCTGTATTTGGCAACTTCAGTTATTTCTCAAAGGGGAATTACTTTGGACATCTTGTGTTGATTTAATTAGTTCTGTTGAGCTCAACATTTTGAGTCCAAACCTTCTCTTAAAAAATTACCACTGAATGGCATTTATAGCTGCCTCTGTTCCTAAGGAATCTATAAATGGAAGTGGCATTGGTACTCATGACTCATATACGTTGGCAGCACTGTGTGGGCAATTCAGCACAGTGTGTTCCCATCCCAAGACTGATCTACCTGGTTGGAACCTGTTTTCACTTCAACTCATCTCCTTCTCTATAAAACTAATATTTGGGTCCTGCCTCACAACAAAATAAAGAAAGCAAAGTAAAAAGGATTCAAATAACATGGATTTGATATATACAGATTATTAATATTTTATCTTTACTGAAACTCTGCACACATAATAATAAAGAATGTTTCCCTTACTCTGAGTCCATGAAGTTTTATGACTTATTTGTTGTGGTCTTGACTTTGCTGGATTGATAGCCATAATACAAATTCAGAAACTACTTGTCTGATCCTTTCAACAGCTCAAAGCTTTACGCATTCCTCTAATAGCATTTCTCAAACACTATTTTATTAAAAAATTATTTAATGTAGAATTTTATGTCCTCCTTTTTAATTTCATGTCTGGTTCTCTACCTTCTTTTTTCTAGTAACACATCAAGCAAGTAAGCTTCATCAATATTTTTGCTATTCTCCATTACCTGTCCCTTATTCATGGCAAGTAATCCTAGACAAGTGAGACTCATTCAAAATTCCTCAGAAGGGAAGACAGCTGTTTTGAATTGCTTTTATCTGGTGTGCATTTTTAATTATTTGCCTGAGTAGTTCCTCATTCTGCAGTTGAAGTTACAGATGTCTGTATTTATCCCAGAATAAGAAAGAAACAACCAACCATCATTATTTGCGTTCCTGAAATATTAAAACTCGTTAACAGTTTTCAGACTTTTATCAGATCCCTCCTTCCTCTCAAGTCCTCTCAGCAGTCACAGAGTAATTCCCATTCCTGCCTCTGTTTCTCTGTTGCCACAGATTTGCTGTCATTTGCAATCGAATTAGCTCTGCACAGCTCCTAGGCGCTCACTCCTACATCCCCACGAAGGACCACAAGGAAAACAGCTTTACTGGAACATCAGCAGCACCTTTGCAAAAGACTCTTTGGGGGAGGGAGCTGTGAAGACCTCTGCAGGGAAAACCCTCTAATTCAGCCTGCCAATTAAAACATCTACTCCCTGGCACACCAACGCAGACAAGTGGGCGAGTATGGAGGAGCTATACGAGACTGACTTTTGAACAAAATGAGCAGACACCACCCACCTTGAAGAGCGTGGATGGAGGTGAGTGATGAACAGGGACTCCACACTGTGGCCATTTTGGGTTTTTTGGGCTAAAGAACTATGCTCAAAAAAAAAGTAATCTAATCTAATCAAAACTTGCTAAATGAAAAATAAATTGGAAAGACTAAACAAAAATACGAGAAATAAATCAATATTTTTCTATAGTATAGGAAAAGCCTAACAAGAATAGTGGAAAGAACACAAACCCACATTGTGCTATTGAAGGCTGCTGAGATGTGATACCAAGGGACAAAAATATCTTCCTTGCAGAAGGGCTTTTCTCTAAGCAGTTCCAGGCCTGGAGCCTCTTTTGCTAACAATTTTGTACTGTCCCTTTTCTGAGTAAAGGAGATCGAGGTGTTCATCCGAGTTACTTTGATGCTAACTAAAACAGTAGGTGTGGGAATCTTCCCCACCTTTCATACTACTGCACTCTGGATTTTTCTCTTTTTACCTCTCTATTACAATACCAGTCAATGAATGAACTGGAACACAGGTAATTTACAATGATTTAAAAATAATGAACCTTCCATTGTTATCCAGATATCTTCAAACAAGTTAACACAGCCAAATTCAACAAGGAATACAGAAAATTACAAAGAAAGGAAGAAAACAAAAGAAAAGAAATGCTAACAAGTACAAAAAAAAAATCACCTCTCACCAATCAGAGGAAATTGAAAAAGAGAGGGGTTGTGGCTTAATTGAGAATATAGAGCTCTCAGGCATATGGGTCTCTAGAAAAATAAGGGACATCCTATTGAATGATGTTCCAACTGTTCCAGGAAAGCGAGTTGATATTCATTTCCAACTCTGAAGACCCAGACCCATCTTCAATTTCAAGGGAGCAAAACCGGTGACATTGAAGTTCACTGTGAGTAAAAGCACCAAATCTAGTAGGCTGCTTGCTCTGTCCACTTCCACAGAGTCATGATGTGTGCAAGGCGCCAGCTTTGGTTGTCAGGGTAAGTTGTTGAGACAGATAAGCTGGCTGGAGACAGGCGAAATGGTAAATTCAGAACACACTGGGTGTCAAGGACTGCCAAAGGTGTTTGATCCTGCTGCTTAGTAATTCCTCAGCCTTTCCAGCAACCCTGTATCCTCTCATACTAAAGGCTGCTAAATGATGGTCTCCCATGTTCCTTTCTGTGTTCATCAAATCCATAGATGGACTGCATGAAGAAACAAATCAGTAAGTATTTGTACCAAAAAGGAAGAATGGCCATTAACTAGTACCTCTTTTAAACAGAGGAAAAACAGGTTTTTGGCAGGAATATAAGTGTCACAGTGTTTGAAACACCTTGCCCTTTCATTATTGATTTGCAGATGTGGTCTGCTCTATGCTGACTAACTGCGAAAAATCGCCTTTGCTCTCATACGCACTCCAGCTTCCAAAGACCAATTATCTCATTTATTTTGTTTCACTGAAGCCTTTTGGGTAAGAGGCTAAACTGGAGCAGATGGGGTGAGGGGAAGAGGAAAGGAAGGCAAGAAATATCTTTAAGCCCCAGACTAAACTGTGATAAAGATTTCCATCCACGGTACAACAATGTTTGCCTCAAGAAAGCAGTTTATTCAGCTGCTCAGGAAAAAGGCTCAGCAACTTTCTGATAATGCATTTTCCTAGTGACATTGGCGAGTCAGAAATGGCACGTGCCGTGGAGACACCGAATGCTTGAAGAGCTTCTGTTAAGGGGTGTGCTCTAATTTTTAGCATTTCTCTACTACTGACAATCAAAAATAAACACTTAGGAGGAGGTCTCTTCCAGTTCTACAGATTAGTCTGAGCAAAACTAGGCTGTTTCTATGGGCAGGACTCTAGACTTTTCCTCAGAAGGCCCAAATTCAACTTGCTGCTCTGCCACAGACTCCCCTGGAAACCATGACGAAGTCACTTGCATATGCTTATGTGGACCAACTCCAAAATTCTTATTCCCACAGATCTTCATGAAACAAACCACTGAAAGTCTTTATAAATTAAAAGAAAATGAACTGCAGTCCTAATGGTTCACCCAAAGAGGGCTTGACTATGGCACCACTGTAAGCAGCCTCTGTTCTTGGGGGGAAGAACTGAAGCATTTAGTCTTGAGTTCCGGTTATTGCAAACCTTTGAGAGTAACACCTCCAGCAACATCTAAAAGTATTCTGGGACATATAGCACCACTAAGATATCTTTTTCAGTACCTACCCTCTTGCATTTCTTGTGAACAGATCTGTCAGAGTTCAAGCAATGAGATCACAGACCAAATGGTATCTCCTTAGACCCTTCACCATGTTCATCTCATCACCTTAAAAGACTAGAAAAATTAAAGGTTTTGATGTAGTTGCTAGGACTAGTCTAGCTCTTCTGCATATTACATTTTTTAATTCAGCCAAATGAACCAATACATTTTTGGTACCCCTTCTCGTCAAAGCTGAAAAAGCATAAAAAGCAGCACAGCAACAGGTCTGCTGTGATTCAAGGCAAAATACAACAGATATTGCAAACAGCACAGCATAACCGTGTTAGCAACTCATGTCCCGTCTCCATGTTAAAAGCTTAGTACAACACGTCTTACAACACTGGTCACTCACTAGACCCTGTTGTAAAGATGTGCTATTAAAGAGGGCCTCAAAGTGTCTCCACTACGTACTACATAAGCTGACATACATGATTCATGAGTCATCACTACCATACCCCCACACTGATATTTGGGGTTTGGTGGTTTTGGGGTTATTTGCCTAAATATAATTCCTATATTACTCTTTCTTAGACAATATACACAAACAAAATAAGGAAGGAAATGCTGAATGAAAAACGATGTATGTTAAAAGCATCAACAAGCAGGTCTGCTGCTGCTATAAGGCAGGGCTACAGCATTTTCTAGTATTAGGAATGATGCTTCCTCTATGTGAGTTTATTTCAGCCCATTTTAACTAGCAAACACTGCCATGTGAAGATTCCCTCCAAGCACTCATTTTCCTGCCACTGGACTTCTGTAGGTAAGTTTTAATTGAAACGGTTCAGCTCATTCATTATTTTTTCCCAGAATACATTCATTTTCATATCTATGCCATAGTCTCCCTTTCTTCAAGCTGCAAAACAGCCCCATTTATCCCATAGCTGTGTTTTTGCTAAAGCACTCTGGATTCTAACTGCACAATATATAAATGCACCTGAAAGAAATGAACACTGTCTTCAGAGCAGATAACAGTAACATGTAGTATGTTCAACCCCCCAAATGTGTTGAAAGAGGATGAAAAAAACCAATATACCAATTAACTGAACACTCTAAATTCCATTCAATCGATGACGCACTTCCAAAAGAAGTGTTTAGTGACTGTGTAATTAAATGCAGTATCAGACCACATAGTCACAAGCATTCAAAAAATTGCAAGTTTGTCTTTTTAACCCCAACCTTTTGAAAGTTTTGGCTTGGAACAACAAAGTTACTTCCTTCTGGTGCTTTTTTGTAATTCAAATGGAATTTGACAACATTTTAAATTGTCTTTTTTATCTCTGAGTTCATTCAAAGTTAATCGCACTGCAGTTTGAAAGCAGGGGCAGAATATCTCCAGCTTTTCTGGCACCATTCAAATTGGTGACAATTTTACTAACTACTACTTTTGTAAGGTGAATTCTTCCAGAACAAGTGGAAGGCTGAGACTTCTACTTACCTGGACTATGGGAGGAGCCAGGTTCTTACTTGATGCCTGCTCTGCATCAAGTGCTTCTCCATCCAGGTGCTTTTGATAAACATTTCTGTATGTCTCTGCCTCCTTCCACTGTAGGTCAAAATAAGCTGTTAAAACATGCATGAGCAGAATACTTGTGTCCTGGTGAGATCTGTCTGCCTGTGCTCCCAGAGAACTGCCAGGTACCCTCATGGAGAGGTGGCTATCGCATGCACAAGTTCTCTTTACACATTGCAAGTTATATCTGCTCAGGGCAGACCTACTAAAGACTTCATTCTCACTAAGTCTCTCAGCGTTACTTTATTTCTTTATCATTTATCATTTAATTAAATCACCAATAATTGGATTTTGTAGACAAAGCTGAACAAAAATTACTACGAAAGGCCAGAGTTAAAAGACATTGAAGATGTATTTCACAAACTGGGAGTCTGGCAATTAAAGTCTACCAAATCTTTCCTATCATGGCAGAGTTCTGTGAAGAAATATGTTACAAATGGCTTTTGGCTGCCTGCCGAAGCCTCAGTCATTCTGACATATGTACAGCGAGACAACTGCTGACTCAGTGTCAACACAACACATCCGTGATCTTCCAAGTCACTCTTAAACAGCAAGATTATTGGCCAGACAGTTCATTTTACAGACTAAAAGTAAAAGGAAGACAAAAACATATACCGGGTGAGTAAGTTCAGGCCAACAGAAACGCTTTAAGAGAAGGGTTCATAGGGGAAGGTCTCAGTGGGATGAAACGTCTCATCTGCCTTTTTTTCCCGGTACTCTTCTTAAACAGAGGGATTTACTGAGCATTCTCAAAAAACTGACATTAGCCAGATGCACTGCGCTGGCTGTAACTCAGGTGGGGTACACGTGTTTTGCCTGTCTCTGTGGCTGGGCATCTCAAACAATATAAAGATGTTACAGGTGCTTCCCTCACCTCAGCTGCTCTAATACTTCACAGAAATCACCATCAAGATGCTGGAAACACAATTAACTGGTTAATCTATCACCAGTTTACACACTTAAAAGGTACAAAATATACTAATTATGATGTTGCAAAACTAATTCATAGAACGATTTTTGATGCATATATTGAATTAAAGCTCCTTTTAATTCATATCTGGATTAGCAGCTACTACTTTGAGATAATGCTTGAAGCTCCCAAATCTTAAAAACTAGAAAAAAAAAAAATCCATCTTTGTTTTCAGAAGATACACTGATAACTCCCAAAGGTTTTGACAGCACTTTCATCGCTATGAAGAATGAATGCTGCACAGCTTAATTATGGCTTTTGAGACTTTTTGACTTCCAAGAAATCACATAACGCCTAACTATCATTAGGACAAATACCACTAGACAAAAGAATAGAATAAAAAGCAGAAGAGAAAACAAAACCAATACACTTAAAATCTAGATTAGATTATAACTCAAGTTCATTTTAAAAGAAAATATGAATACGTGTAACATATCAGTTCTGTGGGAATTTTTTTTACATTGAGCTAGAAAGACTAAAGCAAATTAAAATCTAGGAGCCAATTAAATTCTGAGTGTAAGTCTACCAACTTCAATGGAGTTGCACCAGGGTAAGATTAGTCTCAGAACATTAACTGAAGCATTGAAAGGTTGAGATCACTTAGAAATTTAAAATGCATGTGAATATAATTCAAAATGAATAAATTTTAAAGTCTGACTTTGTGAGACTTTCTGGAGACTAGGGAAAACACTATGGTTTTCATACTGCTGCCTGTGAAATGATTTTACTCTACATGAAGTTTCTCTTGTATAAACACTATTTCTTGTTTCTCCATATGTAAGCAGAATCAGAATCAGGTTCCAAGCTTCTTGCCATCTGGTCTGAGACCTCCCAATCAGTTGGCTATTGCTCCCTGAAAAAATTGAAATGAATGCAGTAAAAGGCCACTGGCATGCTAATTTGTGAACTGAAACAGACTGCAATGACAAAATTGAACTGAAACAAATGATAGCTAATGAGGCATTGTTATTCACGTCTTATGTGGCTTTGCTTCATCAAATACTTGCATACTCAGGACAGATGTTTGTTCAGGCCTTTGGAAAAACTTTACTTCCTTCAGCTGCCCAAGTTAAGAAACAGCTGAGTATCTTTTCCCAATATAGGATGTATTAAGTTATGCTTCAGCTTATAAAATCACATGAACTAAAGCAGTGATAATGTTGTAAAACTCCTCACTTAAATCCACAAGATATATTTATTTCTGTACTCTTCAATTATTCACTTACAGTACAGTGTATTGGTAAATGGTCATCATTAGTAAAACCATTTTTAAATTAAAAATACCAATATTTTCCTATGATACCTTTCCAATGACAACTGCATATACTAAGGTAGCCTGCATCTAAATTCCTCCAATATAAAGCAGGAGCTGTAAGATTAACAAATCTTTAAAGAGCTGGTTTTCTTCTCTTCTTTATAGGGGGAAAAAAAATCCCATTGTATTTCAAACATATTTTCCTGAAAAGCACTTCAGTCAACTATCTAGCTCTCACTCATGGCAAGCACAACTGCTTTGCACACTCCTCAGCACCAATTTTTCTGCTCACTGTAGCTCCCTTCATTTTCTCTTCTGCATACCAAAAAGATAATTGAAATATATTTGCTCAGTCTTTACAGGTAAGAGCTTTTTTATCAGCCTTAGAAAAGAAATTGAATTCTCACAAATAGAAATACTATTTCATGAGGACTCCTTTTTGGTGAAAATGGAGTTCCCCTGCTTTTCCTGGTAGATAGGAATTAGGATTGTTAGACAGAGCTGCTCCCCCAGCCAAACAGGTTCATTCAACGATCTCTAGTTTAAGCTACAATTTTACTAGACTGATCGTGTAAAGTGAAAGATGCAATACCAATCCCTCCATCCCAACAGAATTACAGGTAAGGATTTATCAGGCAGGGAGACCTCCTTTCCCATTAATACTCCCCAGGATTTGTGCACCAGGCTAAAAGGCAAGACAGCAGCTATTTATCCAGATTGCTTGTCCTTGCCACCATCCACACCCAGCTGGTGGCAGCATCTAGCCCTGGCACTCTGCAATTGTTATATAATTCATCTTGTAAAAGCACCTCAAAGGCAAGAGGAACAGATGTGTCAAAGATATAAATAGAATTATATTGAAGGAAACAAGTTACTCCCCTGAAGGAAATAAAAACATTATAGCTTGGAAAAAATAAGAGATTTTCTAAATCTTGTCATCTCTTTCTGCTGTCAGATTCATGCTGTATCACACACAGTACAAGTACACTGTCAGGACTTAAAAGAAAATGATGAATGTAAGAAGCCACATATTTAAACTGCAGTTTGTTTCCTAGAATGAAGATCTGTCTTCCCTGTTGCTTGCTTTGAAAGGAGACAAATTGCATGAACTGTAGCACTTTTCTTGGGAGGTAATTGCATAAGTTTATAGGCATCACTTATAGAAATGTTGTCAATGCATACTTTCAAATTTTCTTAGCTTAATTTCATTTTCATTTTCCTTTCTTACCCTTACAAGGAAAAGCTGAGGTGCACTTTCTTCCTTTCCCCCATGTGCTAGAAAGGAGCCTAATAGGCGCTTTACACTAAGTCACACAAACATTATTTCAATTATTAGTTATTAAAGTGGGTAATTTAAAGGGTTTTAACTAAGGACTAAAAATGTTTGTGAATTGGAAACTGTCACAGCGTTACATTTAGTTACATTTCTTTTAACCCCATCTTTCATTTGAACAAATAAAGATTATTATACAACTAGGAGGAAAATCACTGCCTACAATGCTTAAACACATTTATACAGATAAACCATTCAGAAATTCCTGGGTAACAAGAGCAAGGATAGTGCTAAGATGAGTTATTATAAAAAGGTAATAGGAACATACTGCAAGAATCCACTTCCCTTGGATAAATCCAAATGCGAAATTCAGGCTTTGCTCTTCTGAACTTTTAAGTGATCAGAGAGAAAGGAAGGGGCAACGGGGCAGAGGAGCTGCAGACCTGCTTCATTCCCTGTACCCAAGTCTCTCCGTGGCTTGTTCCAGTACTTGCCATGCACCACACTCGGTACCAGCTTGCAAGGAGGTGCCTCAGGGTGACCCTTCCCAGAGACACGAGAGCCAATACCCAACACAGAGGATAATTCTGGCATAAGCAAAAGGAAAAAGTGACAGCAAGAACAAAGAAGGAACTGGGCCAATGTGCAGACATCCGAATCACCCACTTGGGCATCAGTTCCACAGCATAAGCCACAGGCAGTGGCACACAGCTCACACAAAGAGGCTGGCTACAGGCAGGCAAGGCTGGCTTCAAATCCTTACAAACCTTAAACAAACCAACCTCTTACTACAGTTTTCTTGGAAGGAGAATACAATATAGGGAATAATTTACTTCTTTAAGTACAACAACATAGTTACTTGGATACTCAGCCTTTGCTTTTGGACAAAACTAATGAAGGAACTTCTACTCTGTCACACTAGTGTAATTCTGAAATAAATCAACAGCTTTCCATGGAGTTAAGATTTACAGTAGAGTGAATGAAAGCAAAATCCAACGTTTTGTTAAGATAAAGATTAAGATCTTTGAACCAATATGGATCTCTGTCCTAGTGCCAAGTCACAAATTTCTGAATTTTTTTCCACATGTTTAAAACAAGTATGTGCAAATCCATGCCAGAAGTAGCAGTGACAGGAATTTTACATGTTGACAGGCTCCAAATTCTTGCAAATCCTCACTCTTTGTTCTGGAACACTAGATTTATTTCAAATATTCTTAAGGAAAGAATGAAGAAAAAAAGGCTACACAGTATCATTCAACTGCCCCCAATATGTCTGGAAAAGGCCCAGCTCTGCTTAACAAGAGAAATGCCAAAAACAGACAGAACTCTGAAAGATTTCTTAAACTTCCCAACACTAGAGGAGGGCAGAACCCTGATGTTTTTTACTTCTCTGAATTTTATATAAATAGAACAACTCTTCCCTGCCTCTCTAGTCTTGGCAGAATATATTAAATTTGCTCTCCCTACCATGGCAGAAGGAATGGCATCAAGCTCAGACTTTGAGAAGCCTGGATTCAATTCCCTCTCAGACACCAGCTCCTCGTGCAACACTGAAAAACCACCATTTGCCTGTGGATTACTGGTTTGTAAAAACAGGGTAACATTGAGATAAGGATGGGATACCTGCCTAAGTAACAGGTGATTGAAGCATCTAAGATAACACAAATGTGCCTAGCCTAATTCCACAATTATCTCAGTCATTTTATGAAGTAATTTTTCTGTACTTTCTAAATACAAAATATTTTAGGAAATGTTCGGCGGGAAAGAGGAAAAATACTTAAGACAGGAAAAATGTTTAATATTAGCTGAAGCTATTCCTTTAAAGCCTTCATTAATTTATTATTTTGATAAATTTGAAACATATAATACGTAAAGCTACAAACTTTATGGTGAATGAAGCATCTTTTTTTCCCACCTCAAGATCACATCTAGAAGTGCCTTCCTCAAAACTACAAAAATGTATCTCTTGGTAAGCAAAGGTACAGGACTTTTGCTAGTGAGCTTCTTATCACAAGGACTGAAAGAGGCAGCACCAAAAATCAAGCTTATTATGATCTTAGCTTGTGTCAGTTACAGCTTGCTCTATAAATTACCAAATTAAAATTGCATGCAAATAAGTCTTATTAGAGAATGGTAAACAATTTGTAAGGGATCAAAAGAGCTACAGGGAGCATTGCTCTCTACACCCCTAGTTCAGTGCTATTACTCATGCAACACCAAGTACGAAATACTCTGCACAATTCTTATTTTGGCAATGGTTTTGAACAGCATATTCCATCCAAAGTCTCCTGCGTAATGAGTGGGATAGATAGACAGATAGATAGATAGAAGCTGTTGTATAAATTATCCAAAAGAAAGGAATTGCTAACTGCTGAAACTTCTGCCAGCTCAGCAGCAACAGGTAGCACAAGCAGCCTCTCTTCATTTAAGCTTTGCTGAGGCAGGACAGGCAGGGAAGTGTCCCCTGCACATCCACCTGTGCCTGGAGAGAGAGGTCAGGCAGCACCGATTCTGAGCTGGAGGGAGCAGTCAGGGTAACTCGGCCGTGGTGGGGGTTAGATTGAGTGCTGTGGTGAGCATTTTTGCATGTGATTCACTCTCTCTCTTGCACACTGTTGTTATTAATGTTGTTGCTGTTACTCTTCATTTTCTAGTCTCATTGCTATTTCCAGTAAATTGTTCTCATCTCAACCTGTAATCATCACCTTTTTGTGTCTCTCAATTCTCCTCTCCATGCCACCTCAGTGAGAAGAGAGAGCAAGCAAGCGGCACCATGGTTCAGAGAGTCTCAGTGGGAGCACTGAACTGGGGAGTACCATTCCTAAAGCACAACACCACAGTACAAGTAATGCTCTGATAGTTTAATTTATTTCATTTTAATGATTGCAACATGGTCCTCGCTTCCCTGGAGTATATTCTTTCCCCAGAAAACACCCACCGCTGGTGTTCTTGCAGAGGCAGAGAGCAAGAAGGTTGTCATTTTGTTAATGTAATGTGCAAATACAAAAATTAACCTTTAGAGAAATATTATCCTTTTATTGATGATAAACGCTCCCACCCTAGGCCAAATTCTGTATGTCAAGCACTGTGATCCGATATCAAGAACCATTAATGCCGTGGTAGTTACTCTTCAGTCTCTATTTTAAAGTGTTTACAACATATATAGAGCTGCTGAGTAGGATTTTCTGTCATTACAATTTCAAAGGCTTTCATTTTTTTAATCTATCTGCTCAGGTACCCTTCTCCGAACTTACACACACAGACCACTTCCACATATTTTCCACTTACGTGGCCATGGAAACTGTACCACTGCCATCCATGAATTGGGATCAAATGCTGTTGTGATTTATTCATAAAAGAAAAAACTTTACCAAAGGATGAACATTATTCTACGAGCATTAGGACTTACTGCTGAAACCAACAATTCAGATCTTTTATACAAAGAGCTCTACATATATGAAGAATAGAGTAGAATATAAACTGCAGTTAGTCTTTTATGAAATACAGTCAGGCACACCACGGTGTCTAGAAGCCTTTCCAAATAGTCACACACTTCTCAGCAACATCCATGAGGCAACTCAACACAGTCTTCAGATAGAAATTATATATTATTAGGCATCATAAAACTTTCCCCTAAATTTTTTCAGACAACTTGAAAAACCATAATACACTTGGCCAAACAACTCCTCCTGCCCCGAGTGCCATCTGACTCAGCCCTGATTCAAGGGACCAGGTGACCACTGCTTGCACAGTACAGCCTTTGTCCCTCTGCCAGGGCCCCTGGTTTGGATCTCACCTGCTGTGGTTTGGATATGCACCTGCTCTGTCATCCACACCCCCCAGAAACACTTCCTTACCTCAACCCTAGGAAAGCTTCCTTCACAAAATGATTGTGTAAAAAGCTTTGGTTCTGAGGAGATTTTTTCAGGGAAAACAATTGAAATAGAGATATTTCCCTCACAACAAACATGAAGAGTTGGAAATTTGGTAACAACTCCGCTAAAAACTGTTATTCTAAAATTCAATAATAAATGTCAACTATGTTTTTGACCACAATGAGTCATGCCTTTTATCAATGTTTAATAATTTTCTTTAGATTTTTTTTTTGTCATTGGGGATATTTTTTCCTTCTTTATTCATGACTTTATAGATCACCCTTTAAGCAATTAAATAATTCACAGAAAACAGCTCAATAATGTACCATGTTCAAATAAAGAAAACAGTAATTTCTGATTTGTTATTGTCAGAAATAAACAAATACAGGAACCATTCTCATAGGATTTCAAAAACCTTTAAAACCATTGTATGAAACATCTCAATACCCCTCTGAAGCAGATATGCATGTGCTTGTAAGTAAGCTGAAGACTTGAGACAGACAGCCCAGGTCCATCCATCACAACAGTATTACTCTCCAAACCAAAGTCCTGATCTCACTACTAAGCATTGCCTGCCCCTGATGAAGAGCTTTCACCCTTGAAACAAGGAGATTACACTTGATTAGGTATTTAAAGGAAACCTGGGGGGCTGAGCAGTTTAGGATTAAATGCTAGTGAAAAGCCTTTCAAGGTGCTTAGTAACTACAAATACATCTCAAGAAACAAGAAACTTTGGATCGGCTGTGGAGAAGTTTAGGAGAAAATTTAGAGAATGGGAAGCATGAAAATCAAGTGAATAGAGTAGTACTATGGACAACAGATTACAAAAAGAATTGTCACCACTGCATAGAAAAAAATCATGTGACTCAGAAGGAGATTTAAATAGCAGATTCAAAACTCCATATTCTCACTCCTGCCACTACTCTGCAGTGAAAATTTTACTTCTGCAAATGGGTCTGATCCAGGTCTGGTCTCCACGTGTCTAAAAGAATGTAAAGAAGTTGCAGAAGGTATGAAAGAACAGCCAGAGAACATCCCAAGAACCATTTTTTCCCTTTTTGATAAATTCCATAGAATGAGCTTTTTAAAGATGGTGTCTCATAACTGTAAGGACAAGCTTGATCCTCCAATATACTTGTACCTGAAATGAGGAAGATACATCAAGAAACAATAGCAGAAGCCAAATCCCACCATTTTCATACTTCCAGCAAGGCAAAAAACCTTTTGAGCTAAAGTTACTAGACAGAGGAACAAACTGCTAAGACATACAAAGAATGTGTCTGTCCCCTGAAGTCTTTCAGTGAAGCCCGGCTGCATTCTGGACATTTTCTTTAAAGTACAGCTGCAAGCTATCTCCAGGATAACCCAGGGAGAACCAGATACAGTGCAATAGATTATTCCTTACATTCTGCAAATACATGAAGCAGGAAGAAGCAGAATAACTTAAAGAAATGGGCCAGTTATCAGAATATGCTACGTTACAGGAGATATAATTTGTGATAACTTGCTGTGGGCCTGTCACCAGTGACAATTGTGGAATTCAACAGAATTATGTGAGTTTTCTGCTCCTTACTTGTGATGTACTTACTGCTCACTCCTGGCACTTTTTATGGTTTTCAGAGACATTTAGTGGTCAAAGAACATACTACAACTCAACATTCCTTTAAAAACTGAGAATGGAATCATGTCAGATACCTCCTAGCATAGTGAAAGCTGTGAAGCATAAACATGACATGAACAAAGGACTAAAAAAAAAAATTATGTTTCCCTTCTCTAACATGAGATTTTGTTTAGCAAAGGGTAGTATCTTTCCCACAAATAAAGATACAAATTGGTTGAACTGTTGCAAAATAAGAATTGGTTATCAATTGCTTTGGAACAACATACACCGCCAGTATTATTTGTAAACTTCAGTCCTGGACCAATATTCTGCTGTGCCAAAATTTTATTGATGATGACAGCTACCTTATTTGCAATAATGCCATTTCATATTACTGAATCAATCAGAAAAAGAAGTCTCTGTTCTATAACTATTTCTTCCTAGCATTTAGCTTGGACATGTAACAGGGCTGGAGGAACTGATCCCCTGCACCTCCAAGGGACATGGGAAAGCCCTGTCCAACTCCCTCCTCCCAGCCCCCTCCATTTCCTGTGCCTTCAGCCTGCTCAGCTGCTCAACACTGAAATTCAAAAAGAGGAGGTTTGTCTCCCACAAATCATATGACTTGCTCAAAAACAACCAAGTCTTCTGAAATTAATATTGCGCTCTTTTTACTTGTATTCCAACTTTTCAGGCTATACTACATCCAATCACACTTTCAAAGCTTCTTCTAGAAGGGCAAATAAATATTTTAGTTTAAAAAGATAAAGTCACATTTCTAATGCATTAGCACAATTCTAGCTGCTGAGGTTTTAAAGATAATGCTATAAAACTCAATAATTAGCAATAAGTACTGAGGTAAAGAGCTAAATACCTCTCTTTATGACTCAAAACTGTAAATGTTTTTCATCCACCGTCTTTGGAAGCTGAATAGTAAAAATGAGTTTGTGAGCTCTGAACATCTGCCGAGTAAAGCTGGGTAAGGTAAGATGCAGAACAATGGTTCCTAGCACTAGTAAGCAAACACCACTCCACTTAAAATCACCATTTTACTAACACCATTACTGTTATACACATATCTGACAGGAATGCCACTTTAATAAAATAAGGGATACAAACTCATTCCTTAGCTTGTAATACTAAACTCACAGATAAAAGGTTAGAGAGAGGGAAGAAACAATATGGGGAGAAAATACACGGATTCACAGTACAGATAACAGGAACAAGGTGGTTTGGTTTTGGTTTGAACACTGTTGAGAGATTTCAGAAACCCAGATACACCTGTCTGGAATCATACTGGCCTCCATGTCTCCATTAGACAAAATAGATACACTCTACAGCCCCAGGTATGCTGGCAGGCAGTAATTTCCGTTTGTTCCTAGAACTTACGAACCATTCTTCTCCATTTATTTCCATTGTTTTGAGTGCAAAATTAGCACCTGAAGTTGTAATCAGTGTATTTAAATATTTACAATATGGTACTATTGTTTCAGGTTGTTTGGATTTAATGGTAAATACTTGTCAGACCACCCTTCAAATCTCTTAAGTTTTTAATAGAGTGCTCTTTCCACTTCACAAGCAGTCAGAATTGGGGTATGTCTACCTAAAATATGCTTAATAAACAATAGATGCCTAGCTGCCTGTTTGGTCACATATTACAAACTTCCAGCCATCCCATCCCATTCCTCATACTGTCACATGCTCACAGAGCAGAGATCCTGCTCCTACTGCACACCACTACGCAGCTGGCAATACAGGAGCTGCAATTCCAGTCAGCCACATGCCATCCTGTAGAAGGTTGGAAATACCAGCTCACATTCTGATTTCCCAGGGACCCAAGCAGGCCATCAGTAGGAGGCTGTCCAGGAGGACCAAGGCACTGCTGTGAGGACAGGTGGATGTATGGGTGATCTCGGCATGGGCTGAGGGAACATCGCCTGCCTGGATCATGGGCTTACAGCGGATGTTCTAGAAAATACCAGCTGTCCCACAGGTGCTTCAGTAGGTGCAGCATGAACACAGCCAAGAGGCCTCTCAGAGCAAAAACTTACCGCTGCTGCTGCACATGGAGTTTGAACTCAGATCAGAACAGAGAAATAGGAGCATGACTTCTACTATCAAACATTGTGTGAAACTGCAGTGGGAATTGGGCAGAAAGACTTATGGTTTGTTTTCTGAAGCAAACTCCTTGCACGTGTTGATAGATTGCTTAACTTTGCCTATCACATAGGAATATACATAAAACAATTTGAAAAACTTCTGGTACAGGATAGCCTGCTGACCAACAGCATAGATTCACAATGGGTAAGGAGAACAGGTGATGAAAACTGCTTTTTTTCTTTCTTTCTTTCTTTCTATAGCATCCTCAGACAGAAATGCTTTTTTAAATTGCTTGCCCAAAATAGAGTATCAAACAACATATGGTGCAAACGTCAATTACTTCTGATTCAAACTCACAAATGGTGCCATTCTAGAAGGGCACCTATTACAGAGGAAATGGAAGGATTACAGTGGTAGTGAGAAGGGATTAATTTCTAGTTACCTTACAGCAGATAATACTAAACCAATATTAATAATGGATATGATTTTACAACTAATAAAAATTCCTCCTTAAAGACTGTAGGATACAGATAGCTAAGGCTTCAAACACAGCTGCTACAGCAAACAAACAAACAAACAAGTCTGCATAATGGTTGCTGTTGAAATTAGGGGATGTAAACTTTTTGTGTGGGTGCATTTCTGTCACAGAAACAGAAGTCTGATGCCATTTTGAATCAGAAAAAAGCCACATCAGCCTGAGGAAAATGTGGGGGCTGGGAGCAGGGTAGGCAGAGAAAGAACTTTCCTGCCCTTCAGGGTAGAGTCAGCTCTGAAGCAACAGATCACTACAGCACAGACTGAACAGAAGCCATGCCTAACAGCAATGAACTTAAATTGCAACAGCAGCGACCTTAATGAAAAGCTATTCAAAAAGGCTGCATTAGTTATGTCTCCCTCAGGCTTGTGTTTAAAACTATCCCAGTGAAGCAGCCACATGTGATTAGCAAATATGCAGGCATAAAAGCAAGAGGATATCTTGGGTGAAAACAATTTAGCCAGCATCTGCCTCAGAGGTGATCATACAGCCTGCTGGGAGAAGTAGTGTAACAAACAGGACAAATATGCAAAGATTTCTCTCTGCACCTTTCAGCCCCCAGCCTCTCCAGAATTTCCCAGCTTCTAACAGCAAGTGGTCAATTGACTGCCCAAAGCAGCAGGAGTTATAGCATACACTGATTTACTACGGGCACCGCTAGGCATTCTTACAGAACTACTTGCACATGTTCATTTTAGAGACAGAACGTCCTATGTTACAAAATATATATGCAGCTCTCCTGGTGGGGAAGTTAGGGAAACCTGAAATCTTTCAACAGCAAGTGTGTGTGATGTCAGAATTAAGAGCTCTGTAAAGAGGGAAGTTGTAAAAAGCAACGAGACTAGATGCAGCAGTGTTCAAGAGCTGTTGTGGCATAGACTTAAGGAGGTGTTTGGTGATTGCTGCATCCCTACCTTTCAAAACCCCACATTCATAAAAGACCATTTATCATCATAGGTGTGTACCGTTACTGCTACCCAGTTTAAAAATACCTATCACCATCAACAGGAAAATGGATCCAAGAGTTAAACACTATCAGATTTATGATCATTTCAAAAAACTTCAAATGAAAACTGCTGGCAAGTGGGAAATACATATTACATTAAAATAAACAACCATACCAAAACTTCTAAAGAACAAGAAAAGAGAGGCCTCATTATCCTCAGCTTAACATAGACACTCTTCAGCTTTGTCAGGTACATCAGCTGATACAAAATTATTGTAGTGGGCATTAGTTATGATTTCTTGATAGGTCCTTTTTAGGTTTCCCAGGATAGTCTCATGTTCGTGGATAATACTGAAGAAAATGCCTCTGACAATACACAAATTACTGTACTGTTTTACCTTTTTTCCCTGACAAAAAGACATTATAATAAAGTTCTGAAAACACCAGTTACTTCAATAGGTGAAGCATACAAAACGAACACTTTAATGGCCATGCAAATTCAAACAGCAATGCTCAAACAGCCTTCAAAGAGTAAGCTTTGCTCAAGGGTGTTTTCCTCAAAAAATTTTGAAGTGGTTGCATAGTTAAAGTATTCCATTAAATCACTCAGAAAAAACACTACCACACAAGTCATCTACCTAGTTAACACTACAACACTACAGTACTCTATACTCCTACTGAGTTCCCCTCTTAAAAAATTTTCTGATGTGTTCAATAGTCAATGGTATGTCAGTTATAAAGGGCATGATATAGGCAATTTTTATAAAAAAATTGTTTTGGCTTACAGAAAATAAAGATCAGATGAAGGTTTGTGATCAAGAAAGTCTGTAGGCAAAATTAATTGCAACAAAATGGCTATATATTTAAACAGAGAAAAGTCCCAGTTTATTTATGAAGCAGCAATAAAATTGAGGTAGTATAATCGAAGAAAGAAAATTAACTGTGAAATACTGAAGTCCAAAGAAGCTGTTAAATACATTAGATACACTGTTGGTATCTCAACCATGTTGATACAGTATGTGTTCTGATGGAAGCTTAAAATACACTTATACCCAAACAAATATTACACTATTTCAAGGAAATACATATAAAATCCCACCAGAGTACCTATACAGTTTAAAACAGTGTTTAACAAAAGTTATCTAAGACACAGTCTTATAAAGAAAGTGACTTTCAAATTGGTGCAAATTTCCAATGAGAAAAGAGGGGATACAAACACAACCTGACTGCAATTTTCTGTATTCTCCCTTATGACCTTTTGCTTTTTAATGAACTTAAAATATAATGTGATTCTGTGACCTTATGCAGTCCCTCTTTTAGCAGTTCTATCAAAATATTCTTCTAGGATAACAGAATGGCAATTCTAATCTGCTATTTTAAATGATTAAAAAATGCAGAAGCTTCAAAATTGGTGGCGATGAATAATAAATTACTATATTCTGAGCATCTATAGTAATAGAAGTAATCAGTCCATGAATGAGTCAACATTTCAGCACTTGTCAGTATAGAATTTTTTCCACTCGTCAAGGAAAAGCTGCTTCTTCTGGTGGCTGAACAGTTAAGTGAACCAATGCAGCACATTTCAAATGCATGAGGCAGAAGAGAACACTTATATTAACACAGTCACAGAATATTCTGAGTTGGAAGAGACCCACAAGGATCATCAAGTCCAACTCTTAAGTGAATGGCCCATACAGGGATCAAACCCACAACCTTGGTGTTATTAGCACCATATTCTGAGCTCATCTCAGTGGCCTTATCTCTTCATACATGCTTGAAAGGTTTACTTAGCACAGAGCATGAGGCTGAAATGTATAACGTTAAAGAGAAAATCCAGGAAAAATTCTACATATAGGTGTTCGAGTTATTTAAAATAAGTGTATAGATGTTCATTATCATGCATGCTCATTCCAGTAACACAAATCAGAAAACCAAGAAATAACTATCTGTTCCTAGAATCTCTCTACTGTTGGCACGTCAAATCTACTTTTTCTCTCCAGGTTGAAATACCTATGTTAGCCAAGTATTATATTCCTCACCATTTACACAGCACTCTGATAGCATATAAAGCTTTTCAAGGAGATTGTTTCCCGAGAAAGTGTTTTCAAAGTAACAGAAGTACCACTACTTTATTCTAGGTGCATCCTAGGTAAGTAGTGACGTAAAAGTGAGTGCCCCACACAATACTCTGCTGTCAGAGATTGAGAAAAAAAATGGAAAGAAAATCATGGAAAACAAATATCAGAGTCAGACATGGAGGCTGTAATTTTCCAAAAGCAATGCACCAGGCTCCAAAGCACTTTTTCTTTGCAAAGCAAGAATATAGCAATTCCAGAAATGAGAGTTTCCTCTACAAATGAAAGAAATTATTGGGAGGCGGGGCAGTGGTGGAAAGAAAACCATGCAAAGCTCTGAGCTAGTACGCAGTCCTATAGAACTGGCAAAAGGAACAGTTCTTCTGGAACTTCTCTCATCACTGCTATAGGAAGTGAGATCACATCCACAGAGCTCGGAAATAAAATTATGAACTGGTAAAAAATTCAATAACAAAAAAAAAAGAGGCTCTTGAAAGAACATTTTCTATTGCTAAAAATAAAAAACCTCTACAAAGTACAATTTACATTTGCTGGCTACTAACTCTGTTCAGAAAACAGTCTACCTAAGCAATACTTTCAGCTCTGCATGGTTGTAGTATTATGTAAATAACACCTTTTTCACAAGTGAATCTTATAGCACGCCTCAATCAAATTTTATTCACTGTACATTATCTCTCTAATGGCCTAGAGCCCCGGATGCAGAACATCAGTGTCATGCTTTTGGTTTTTGCAAACTGAAGATTGTACATACGTGAACATTTTCACTCCAGCTGCTGCACTGTCATTTCTGAAATGGAAAATTATAGCATTTTCGACCATCTCATGAACTATTCCGATCAGTAACCGAGAAACATATTTCAAATTGAGTCCATAAAGAGAATTCAGGGAATAAACAAGTCAATTCACAACATTATGTGCACGAACAAGCTAGGTATCAATCCACATGCTCCATTTTACACAATACAAATTAGAGAGACCAAGGCGTACAAGTTACGATGGAACAGTTCTGCCCATATTAGTATGCAGAAAACAAACTATCATCTTATTCCTAAGAAAGGCAGGGATGCACTAATTACAACACAGTGTTAATTCCCTGAGATTAGAAAACACCCATTCATCTGCTCCCATCACTATGCCTGCAGTACTGTTCTATTTAAGAGCAGTAATGGGGCCATGAAGCAAATCCTACCATCATCCACAAAAACTCATGCTGGTTGAGATCACCTAGCAATTTGGGTGCATGTATAGCATATTCCTTCAGAGGAAACTGAACTGTAATCTTTTTTCCAGCCGTAAACAAAATATGTTTCAATCCCAAAGGGAAATATAAGTATTTGACTAAGTGTCTGGCAGTTTGGACCACACTGAAGCTGCTGATTTCTTTAAATACTTGTCTTGAGCTGCATAAAAAGGGATATAAAACCAAAAGAGCCACCACTGCAAGATTTGAACATAGTTTCTTTCAAAGATTTAGCTGTAATATCTATTATTAACAGTATCTGAGTAAGTGTCTAGAAATTAATCAGGTAGGAAGACAGCGTCTTTTACAATGGTATCTGACATTAAGCCCAAAACTAAGGCCTGGTAAATAGCGCAACAAGTAAAAGACCATTTATCGTGGCCATCCTCTTAAACTAATATGAATTAGGCTTCCTTGCACACATTTTACCTGCTATCTGTTCTAGCTGTTTAGATTCCTGGAAGTTTACTCAGCAAATATTTAATGTTATCAGTCATCATTAAGCAGATCAAACAGTTACATTAACCTTGTACATTAGGTCAGCACTTACTTGGAAAGCTTGTCATCATCTCTGATTGTTAATGCCTCAAACCCTTAATAATATCTCTATACATCACAGGCCCAGGGTCAGGGAGTTAATGACATGTATTATCCACACTCTCAACCATACAACTGGGAGAGAACTAGGGTAGTGGAGAGCAACAGAGGAAGATAGTGTTCTAATAAGCAAAATTAAGGGTGAAGCAGACTATGGGAGAAGCATTGAAGCTATTTAAGTGTGTGTCGTGGTTTAACCCCAGCCAGCAGCCAAGCTCCATGCAGACAATCACTCACTCCCCCACCAGCAGAAGAGTAAAAGCATCTCTTTGGTCAGCTGGGGTCACCTGTCCTGTGTCTCCTCTCAACCTCCCATGCACCCCCAATTTCCTCATCCGTGTGGCAGAAAAGCAGAAAAGGCCTTGGCTCTGTGTAAGCCCTGCTCAGCAACAACAAAAACACCTCGACATTATCAACTCTGTGTTCAGCACAAATCCAAAACACAGCACAGTGTCAGAACTATCACTGCTGAGATCTGCAAGACATTTTATGTATATGAACCTCAATAGCAAAATAACATAGGCAAGTTAGGGGTATGAGGAAGTGGGTGGAGAAGTGCTCTTTAGAGTAGATTGAAAATGCTGCAATCCTCCGTGTTTGGAGTCATATTCTGACCCTCTGTTTTACCACCAGCTATTACTTTGAACACGAATATCTAAATTTATAAGAATATCTGGCCATAATTTTTCTGCTTCTGGATCATATCCTTTAACAGTATCTCTGCAGGCCATTTTGTATTTTTCATATGCACTGCATTTTACCATCCAGTTTTTAAAGCCCTCCACCCTTCCTCACCATTAAAGGTATTAAGGATCATGGGAAAGTGGTGGGGATTCTTGCACTGAAACTGAGGTTTAGTCAGTTAATAAAGAAAACCTAAGCACTTCCCACTGTCTTTCTTCCATATCACGACACTTGCTTTTGATCTTTATTTTCACACGTTGCCATCCACCAATAGGTCTCCAAAAATGTCGTATCTCAGAATTAATTATGAAACTTGGATCTTTTGTGAATGATAAAATATGGATCATCTCCCATATAAATAAAAGAAAAAGCAGTTTTGAGAGCTACCAGACAGAAATAACTGATACACATGTAGACGTAAAAAGCACATTCATTCTTAGGTTTTGAAAGATGAAACAATCCCATAAATCTGGGCAATGTGGTTTCTTGCTCTACGTTCCACTGCTGTAGAACTGGGCGACCATTTATTAGAATGCGGAACGCACATCATTAGTTTCACGTAAAAAAGTGACCAAGCTCTCGGACTATGAGAAGCGTGTGCTGTGCAAACATTCCTCCCCATACTACTGAACTCCGGTAGAGCAAACAAAATGAAACCAAAACAAGAGCCCTTCATCCCTGCTAATCAAAACTTGCAGACAATGGCAACCACCACTTACAGAAGGGAAAAATCATGAACTAATCAAGATTCACCAAGTTAATAGACACCTTTAATAAGACTAAATAGACTAATAATTTGGGGGTTGGTTTCTTGTTCTTCATTTGTACATTTGCCTTAAGCTCTCTTGACAAGTCTAGAATGGGCAGTGTTTAATAGCCATGGCCTTTTGTCATAGATCAGCTTTTGCCAGAAACAAAGCCCTTGAGTCAGTTTATTTCGGAACCTGCATGAGTCTTTGCAAATTATTCATAAATACAAGAACAATCTTTTCTTTAAGAGCTGCTTTTATTTTAAGATATCTTACTGAGCTTGATACCATATTTAGACAGCAACTCCTTTCATTTGAATAAAAGCTTTTGTCTTTAAGCACAAGGTTTATTTTCATCTAGTGTAATATATTCAAGGTCAAACAATCAAAGGGCCAGAATCAAACCAAGAGAAAAACAGTGAAGATAAAGAACCGTCTAAAAGACAAAAAAAAAAAAAAATCTAGGCAAGACTTTCAGATGTTCCCCTTATCACTTCTCAGAGTTGTCATAAACAATGCTGCATCAATTTGTTTTAGTATCAATGCTGGATTTTTCTCCCCCTCCCTAAAAGCAGCTAAACCATCCAATGCCTACTGTCCCTGTTGATGAGGCAGTCAGGTGCATTTAATAGCACACCATCTGTCTGTCTGAACAAGTTGCAGTGGCACTGCTGCTAAAGCTTAGAAGGAGCAGTTTGCACAGAAATCAGTGCTGCACAGAGTAAATAAAAGCCTCTGAAGCTTAACTGTAAAAAACCCTGACTTTCAATTAAATTATATTCCTAATGAAGCATGTGATCCTTTAACTGTAAGGACACTTTCCCTATCTCTAAAGCCCCTCATTTTCCTGGGTCACACATCCAAGACTACTCTGAAGTACATTTCCATCTTTTAAAAACAATACTCACTATTAAACCTAGAGACTGGTGAAGGAAGAATGATATGCATGCAATAAGAGCAGTTTGTTTACGCATAACTGAGGCATCTTTTAATTCCTTGCTCTAAGCTGAGGGTTTGAATTTTTCAGCTTGCTTGTCTTGAGAAAGACTTCCAAGTGGCAGAGATGGAAAAGAAAACTGAAGGAATGAGAGGAAACCATGTTAGGTTAAGCAGTCCTTTGACTAGAGAGAGCATTCTTAATCTTTGGTAGCTTTGGTAAAGAACATTAAGCCTGAAGTAAATAGCCCCAAACATAACTTGCAAAGAGATATGATGAACATGCAGGTGTTAATTTGCTTTTTTCCCCAGCAAGTCAGGAACTTTCCTGCTTTCAATGTCTCCATGCTTGATTAAACACAACCTAAACAAACCTGTGCCTTTAGATTTGGAAAAACATGTTTGTCTTCTTCACACCATCCAATCTAATCTTCTTGAAGAAACCTAGAGCAGAGGACAAGAGAATGATAGGGACACTTCTAAATTTGAAGACATTCTATTTTGGTCAAATAGAAGAACGTTATATGAAATGCAGTTTCCTGAAAGCATTAGTGGGCCACAAACAATGCTGCAAGGCTGAACGTCATGCTTATGACTGCACTCCACCTACTGATTTTGGTGCCATCCTGAAGGATTATCCACAATGACACAGATTAGTGGGGGCTTAAAAGGAATTAGCAAATTTTGTATGTTTTTGTACTCATCCTTTATTCAATTCAGTTAATGTGAAACATTATCCCCTTGCTGACCTCTAAGTAACTGTCTACCACTCTGGGTCACTTTCAGTTGACATTTCATTTACGTCTTTGCAAAGATGAACAAACTTTCACTAGCCATAAAAGGTCAAAATTTGCTTTATTTGGAGAGTCTTCTCAAGCAGGCAGACTTGGTTATTTTACCTTATCACACATTAAGTTACAATAAAAACAGCAAATATACTTCTTACCAAAATTATGTGGTATTTCTAGTTTTGTTAGTCTCAGTCTAACAGCCCTTTGAAGCTTAGAAATTTCATCACGAGCACTCTTCCCACATTGATAACACTACTTTGAGTTACAAGACAGAGCATCTTTTTTTCTTTCCGCCTTCATATGCCGTTCATTGAGAACGTAAGAGGAAAATTAAAGTCGCTCATCTGTAAATACTCGTTCTCAAATCGGCTTGTAGGATTCCAAACTGATGTTCTTAATTAAAAATATACAGATCCTTACACAGTGACGCATGTTGGGAGCTTGTAAAGCAACAGCAAGCAAAAGCATTAGTTTCCTTTCTCCATTCACATCCTGCCTGGTCATACGTCCCCAAGAAAGGAGAGATCCCTGTCAGAAGACTGCAGGAATGGCCACCACCTGAGCCAGATCCTCCCAACAGCTTACAGATGCTCCCTCCTACCTTCCTTTTCATTTTCCCCAAAAGAGGCATCCACCCGCCATGAGTCACGCTGCCTTCTTTTCCCAGCTCAGTCCTCTGAAGACTGAGGTCTTTCCACCTTTTCTTCTCACCCTTGTGTCTGTTTGAATGGACATTAAGTGTCAGTCACCTTTGTCTCTGATGGCTCTTCTGCCTTGTTTTCACTATCTTCTCCTACTCCTCCTCCCTAACAGCCCATAAATTAACTTCTGTAAACTCCAGCTTCTCTTTCTGCGAGAAGCACTGCTGCCAACAAGCCCGAGTGGGGAGGCTTCTCCCTTTCACTCCCCGGCAAGCACGAAAGAGAGTCATTAATCAGGTTTGAGGAGACCAGTTTGCTCAGCTGCATCAGGCCATGGTGCCCCATGCTGCCATGGAAACAATGCACAAAACCAGGAGTTGGGCATATTTTATTCAGCAGGCTGTTTGCATTTTGCACCTTTTCTGTCCACGACACTGGTTGCTCATGCAGCCTTGCTAGCTTTGGAGCTGTTTGAGGGGAACATCTGTTATGCTCTTTTAACTTCTCTCCTAAAGATCAGCACCAAACCACAGAGCAGCTTTGATATTCCCATACACATACACACACAGCATAACAAGCTACTACTCTTCATTGCTGCTAATATTGAACAGGCAATTGGATCAGATGTTAATACGAAAATTAACAAGAGATTACTCTTTCCCCAGCATACCAGAAACAGCATGCCGCTTCAGACCCAAGACCTCCATCTACCTTGATCAGAAGCCGAAACCAGCGTGCTGGACTCTAACAGGACAGCTGGTAAAATGCTCATGACAGGCTGGTGCTGCCAAGGCACAAAAGGAGCCTGAGTAAAGTTTTCATCAGGGACGATGACTATACATTTGCTTCCTACTTTTATCCATAGCAGCTGTAAGTTGAGATTTTATTACAACACTGAATCTATATTCTACTGCAAAAAAGATTATATGAAAACACTAACATTCAACAACTTTCTGACATATTTTCACATTTTATTTCCGTATCATCATGATCATGCAAAATTTTGACCAATATTAAAGGAAAATTTTAAATTTTGAATTCTGAGCATGACATAATGGAAGAACTTCACTTTCCATTTCTTCTTTACAAATTTGTGTACATAGCAAACTGAAAAAGAAAATCTGGAAATGCTTTACTAATTTAACTATGAGTTTTTTGTTCTAAGTCCATCAATACAGACTAGCAATTCAGGAACCAACTTCTTAGGCAAGAGGAGAAAAAAGTACTAAAAGAGTCCTAACCTGTTTTCTTTACTTTCTTTTACATTAAGTAACTACATAGCCTTAATAACAGGTTTGGGTCCCCTTGCCTTAACCTCTTTGTCCTATATTACAGAATCATGGAATGGTTGGGAGTGGAAGAGACCTCTGGAGACCACCTATTCCAAGCCCTCTGCTAAAGCAGGTTCACCCAGACCAGGTTGCAGAGTATGGCATCCAGGAGGGTTTTGAGTATCTCCAGAGAAGGAGAGACCACAATTTTTCTGGGCAGCCTGTTCCAGTGCTCTGTCACCCTCAGGGTAAAGTTCTTCCTCATATTCAGATTGAATATCCATTTTATGCTTGTGCCCATATTGTCACCTCTTCCACTGCTACTTGCCAAAGATTAAATTCTAAGATTTTTCAACACAGAGACTGGACAAACACCAGCTGCACGCCAGTAATTTGTCATCAAGTTTTTAGCAGAAGATTTATAGGTGAGGATTGAGACACACTTATCTTGGATAACCAACTTTATCACCTGCAACAGTTGACTATTTGCCTCCTCAGAAGCATTCAGTAGTAGGAGGACACTGGTACTAAGTACTCTGCTTAGCAGCTAGGGAAAATCATAGGTTTTGTTAGCCTGGATTTACTTAAGTGGGCAAATACAACTGCACAACCATCTGTAGGGCTTCTCTTTGAATCAAGCAGATTGTTTTCCGCACTTCAATTTGTCTGTTTTTCTCACTACAGTCTGATATTAAGAGGGAGAGCATAGCTGAAGCTTTTAGTAGGAAAAGGTTATTTTAAAACCTCTTTGATGTAAAGTTAAATGTGATAAACCAAAAAGCATTTAAGGTGAGGAGAGTTAAACATTCTCTTGCAGCATCAAACAGAAAGGCAAAGACCAAAACAGAAAAAACATCTTGCTTAGGTTTATCGCTGTTTCCTCTGAAATTTCTTTTTAATCAACAGGTCTCTTACTGCTATCTTCACCTATTTTACAGAAGTTTTTTGTCATTCAATGAATAATGCAGTCTTATTATTACCCCAAAAGCTGCAATATTGAAGTGATGCCTTCTGACACAATCTGAGGCATGAAAAAATTGTTTGACTTCCACAGAAAATAAAGGAACTTCCAAAGTTCATTAAGTGGGTTTGGGTTTTCTGGTTTTGGGGAGTGGGGGGGACATTTATAATTGTTTTGGTTTGGGGTTTTTTTGGACAGGGGTGTTGTGTTGTTGGGGGGTGTTTTGGTTTTGTTGGGTATTTGGGGTGGGGGGATGTGTTTGTTTGTTTTGTTGTCCCCTCCACCACTGCTATGTCTTATCTTCATCAATGGAAGGAAAGTTGTTTTCATAACTACCTATTATTCCCCCAGTGTACTTGAGTTGCTATTTCTTTCCCAAATAAATGAAGGTGTTTACAATTCCATCCTGTGAGGTAATTCAGGCAAATCAATACTAGAAGTTGAATCTTCAGCATACAATAAACATACCCGCAGTACTGCTTGTGAATACATACATAGGTACACAAGGCCATGGCATTTCACAGCTTTTCAAACTGATATGCACTTGTACTTTTTTAATGCTTTCATGAATAGCCCATTTAACCCTACACAGCCCTGCACCTTCAAGTGTTTTCTGTTAAAGAAAAACAACTGTTATTCCCTAATAAGAATTAGGGAATAAGATTCCCTAAGCAAGAAGAGTCAAAAATTATTTTTAAATGTTTCTATTCAAGTTCCTGTCTGCTTACAATAGTTATTAGTCTTGTACCAAGATGACTTTGACTACCACCAGAGTCTGAAATGAGATATATTGGATGCCTTCCCATGTTAAGGAGTTGTTCTTTGAGGAGGTGGCGCAACAAAAGACAAAGGGCAGACACGGCTGCAAGATCTCCTTCATTTTCAGAACACAACAACATATTCTGCTAAAGACTTCAGAAATAATTCCCTTGAGATTAAATTTAAATATGCATTCATTTTTTTTAATTAAAAAGCTTAAGGAAACACCAGTGTCTGTAGCAGTAGCCTTGGTCATTTTAATGACATGTGTAAATGTACCCTTATTTTCCAGATTTAGAGTGCTTATAATTTGAGCAAGCAGCTAGGAATGCTATTCTTTGGGTTTTTTCAACAGGGCTTCCTTTACCCTTGAGGAAGGAGAAAAACAATATGAATATTAAGAAGGGAGAATAGTAAGGGAGAATAAAAGGGAAAAAGATCCTATCAACATCCAGTCACAAAGAAGCAGAACTATTTGCTTGCTGCATCAGCCTTCCACAGTAATACATTACCAACACCTTGCAGCTATAATGCCTAAGAGCTCCATCAAATGAGTAACCTCATGCAAGAGCTTTGTTTTGAAATCTAGATTCATTTCCCATTTTGGTAGCTTGAGTGACTCACAAATATTTATATATCTATAATGCAGAGAACACAAAACAAAATTTTAAACCAGTTTGGGATGAGAAAAACTTTCGAAGAGATAATTTTTATACAAGTCTATCACCTGGCTTGTAGAGTCTCATTTCAAACAACATCAAGCAATGGAGCAGCAGAGAAATTGTCACTTAGAAAAAACACATATTAAAGTGTCTGTAAGGTTTTTTTGTGTGGCAGTTTTTCAGAAGTGAGAAGTGTAGTGCAGCATAATGGAGGGGAATGAATAATGTAGCACAGAAAAAACAGACAAGGCAAGTCCAAATTCTAAACAAAGTAAAAAGCCACAGTAAAGTCCATTCACTTTTCCTTTTTTGTTTAACTACAATAGCCAGAAAAGTGGGGAGGAAAAATCATGTTGTGTAATAGTATGGCTCCTACTAGTTTACTTCTCTGAAAGCAGAGCTGAGGAATACCTGAATCCTGAGATCTGTGAGCAAAGCAAGAAACTGCAACATAAAACTTGATGGTAAAGAAGAAAAAGCTAACTACAGTTCAAGCTAACGACACGTATTGTAGTTCCTTGATAACTTTATACATCTATTGGATTTAGTATTGTAATGCAGTAAAGTATTGCCAGTCCATTTTAAGACTTACTGTCTTATTAGATGGCTTTTTAAGACATACTAAGATTTACTTTTTCTTCAACACTGCCTACTTCCCTTTATGTTTTAAAGATTAAATAAACATCCCTAATTTCAATACAATCATAAAAATAAAATAAAATCCACACTTGAAAACTTCCAACTCCTCATCTTAATGAGCTCCCCAGCCCACAGACTTTTCAGAGATCATTTTGAACATGACCTGGTGCCTACTTGAAAAGGGCTTCACTGCTTGCTTTGGGAATGGCACAACCTTCACCGGCCTGTGGGCAGACCTGAAGAGAAATAACCTCCTTTGGAAAATAATTCCATTTCCATTTGGACAGAAAGCTATTTTTCTTTTAGGGACATGTCATGGGGCACTGACTTTATTCTAAGTCAAAAGCTGAAACATTGTAATTAACCCCCAAATTTATTAAAAAGGGCAGGGAAAATTACATTAAACAAAATATATGGTCTGTGCTGCAAATCTTGTTTAAATATCATCACTAGTTCAATTCAGAGAGGGTGCATCCTGGATTAGAGCCAGTAAAATAACAATCTGACATTTCTTTCACACCATCCAACCCAGCCTTGCCCTCTAGAGACTGTTTGTCTGACAGGTCTTCCTAAGGTACCTACTGTGGGTGCTTGTGCCAAAGACCAATCCCACAACTTCCATACAGAGCATCACTGGAGATCTAATGTTGACCTCACAGCCACATCTTATCATTCCTCACTGCTGAGAACATCTTTTGGACACTAGTAAAGTCTTGCAAATACAGCATACAGTACTAAAAAGCTAGAAAAGTTAGAAAATACTAAATCCTAGTTTATA
Source organism: Rhagologus leucostigma (assembly GCA_013397725.1). Taxonomy (NCBI): domain Eukaryota; kingdom Metazoa; phylum Chordata; class Aves; order Passeriformes; genus Rhagologus; species Rhagologus leucostigma. The sequence continues at coordinate 1,688,374 of VZTD01005887.1, forward strand.
TGCAAAGTTACAAATGCAATGTCAATGATTTCTAGTGTTTTTAATGGAACATTACTCTGCTTGGTGCAAGAGACCAGTGAGAGATTAAATGCAGATAATACCCGTGAGGGAGCTGTAAATGAAGATACAGCTCAGACTTACTTTTTAGGTTAAATTAGGCATTGCTGAGCTGACACAACTGCTGGTAAGAAATAGGTAAGTTATCTCTATACCCACACAACTAGAGTGTAGATTTATTACTCGCTAGAAAACATGGTATATATGCTTATATTCCCTCTAAGACTCACCCAGTTTGGTAGCCTGCATCAAGCTTAAGACAGGTGAGAAAAAAACCTCAAGTTATGCCTTCATGGAAATGTACAGGAACCTGCCTTCATTGAGTGACTCATACCTTCCTTTATATAGTAGCACCAGAAGTCATTGAAAAGAGACTTCTGCCAGGATTGCTGCTTTTACTTCCTGAGAGTTTGAAAACCGAATACTTGCATGTTTCACCCTTTTAAATATAATTTCTGAAGGTCAGCAATGCCTGCTGAAAGAAGACACTGCATCACTCTGGAAAACTACAAAAAAAGGTGAAACACGTCAGTGCTAATACCTACTGGTCCCAGTATGGCAAGGAAAAAATGCAGCTGCCTGTGTAGAAATATCTATGGATTATACTTGCTGCAGACACTTGATACCCATGTTCAAGGGGATGCAATTAATTAACTGGAAGACCACCCTAATTAAAGCAAAAAGGCAAAGGCAGATCACACTGGCAAAAAAGTAAGAAAAATTAACATGGCCTGAATGGCATTCAGAATATTGACACAGCTAATAAAAGGAAGGATGACTTGTGCTTGCAGCAGAAGGTGCACAGCGTGTGTGCTCTGCTGTTAGCAACAGGGCTGAATCCTGGATACAGACAAAACAAATGGGAAATCAATGCAAAGAATTCAGGGATGATGCTAGAGGACAAGAAACAACTTGAATATTCTGCAAAGGAAGAAGCTAAAGCCTCATTGAGGTGCAGAAAAGGGAGTTCCATTTTTCAGAACAGCATCCCTTGGGTGTAATCCAAGGAGAATGTGCAATAGAGTTGACTCAAAAATCTCCATGTTCAGCCACTAGCTTTTCCTTAAGAAGAAATAAATGAAAACCTTGGTAGTTTGAGGTGCCTTAGATTCATTCTGGAAGTGATGTTTCTTCTTAAAGTCAGACAAACAAGTTTTCCAAAACAGTCTCTGTCTTAAGCAAAAAGGAGTCAAGTTTTACCTGTCTTTGTAGGAAGGCTTTAGTACTGAAAGATTGCAAGAGAAAGTTACCTGGACTTAGATAGATAAGAAACAAGAATTTTGGCAAAACAAGAATCCTACAAAATCTGTGTTTGCTGCACATCAAAAGAGTAACTCTTCAGCAACCACAACACATGCAAGACCAAACCTAAAACAGAGGACCTGACACTGAATGCATATTGGAGGATGCTGCTTACATTGCATTCCCAAATTTTAGCTAGGGAAGATACCTGAAAAAGTTGAGAAGAAGGGGAACACTTCAAAACAACAAGAACTATTCTTTAACAGTTTTGTCCATACGTTTCATTTCGTAAAAGCACAACCACCACAAGCTAAAAGTTAAGGATGTTGTGGCCCAGGATGCAGAAACATTACACCAAAATATAACCGAACAAAGCTAGCAATGACATCGAAATATGCTCACTTGCAGCCCACTATCCTGATTCTTAGCTCTCTTTTGGGTTTCCACAAATATTATTAAAAAGCAAACAAACAAAAGGTGAACTTAGTATTGCTTTATTGCAAGACCAGCAATTACTCTACCGTTTGTACATTTTAAAGTTTCTGAGTGAGCCCAAAGGCACCAATGGTATTTAACGCCCTGAGCCTTCAGGCATGCTGCAAACTATTATGATCAGACATAGTTACTGTTAAAATTTCAACAGAAATTGCACTGGACTAGCAATTTGGTGCAAGTAGGCATCCAGCTGCACCACAAGCAATGTTTAAATGATTTTGCATATAATAGATATAAAAATGCCTGCAGGATTGATTTTTGAATTTCTGTATGTTGACACTGTTTTCCTCCATACTTTATTTAGCTTACATCTAATTATAGGAATACTTAAATTTTAAGTGCAGGTGTGCAAAATTATTATTGTGCTTGAATATCATGCAGCAGTTGAGGTCCCTTCTCTTCTTCCCTCCCCAGTCTGCCCCAGTTTATCCATCAAGTCCCATAAATATCAGTAATCAAGGTACAAATTCAGGTTTATTTCTAATGGATGTACAGAACTAGGTATAATCAAAGAGATAGCTAAAGAAATGCATGAACTTTAAGAACAGAAAGGAAAAGTTGAAGCCTCCATTAGCATTGTTCTGTAGCTTGAAAAGTCTTCTCAGGTGCAACATAAGAGAGCTAAGGTATTGCAATGGTCACGTATGTTGTATCAAGTACCATCAAACTCCTGAAGGACTTTCTGGCATGCCAGTAAAAGGAACAGGAAAATGTCTGGTTGTTAAGTCATAGCCAGTAACAAGTGGAGTATTGTGGCTCTGAAGGTTTCATGTAATAAAACTCATCATCACCATTGAATTAGCACAGATACTGTAATCCTAAAGTTAAAAATAAAGTTATCAGAGAAGGCAGAATAAGTAAAAGGGCTCAAAAACAACTGAGAACATTTATACTGTCCTGGCATTAATATAAGTTCACTTCACTGAACTCTGCTATTAGAAGTTTATTCTTTCTAAAAGCAAAGAACATTTGCTAAAGAAGATCAAGATAAAGAAACACATGAAGTATAATTGACCAAAGCTTTGAAAAACATTTTTCAAGAAGTCAGCCAAGAAAGAGAGCAGTAAATTAAAGAGGATTAAAAAAAAAAAATCAAAACCACATTACTAACGGCTCTTGAAGATACCCGCAAAGGAAACAGTGGTTCTGGAAAGAAAACAACTTGCTCACACAAGGACACAAGGTAATCATAAATTGTTTCTGAAGCTTCTAATTCCTTCTCTTCTCTAAAACACACCATAAGCTTTACATGTTAACAAAGGGTAAATAACTTTAATGACAACGGTGCACAAAGGACTTACAAGTACATTCCCTGACAGACAAATTTCCATGCAAGGAAAAGTACCTGTCTGGAGCCACTGATCAAGTAATTAGGGGGAATGCTCTGATTTTCAGAACAAGAAGCTCATCTTTATAATCACAAGGTCTAGTTAAAACAAAGAATCTAGCATACTACCTGTGCAGAAAATAAGAACTGACTAATGCCAACACTATGAACAGTGCTGCCAGAACTTATGCAGAAATGTGCACTCCCCTGAACCAAAAAAATCCCTTAATTCCTTAAAAGTTACAGCTTTGGCGAGGAGTTTCTCTATTTCAAGTATTTCACACAACCATCACTTTCTGCCTCAGACTTCGCTTCCTGGGCTGTAGATTTCCCAGTCATTTGAACATAACTTTTCTACTAAGAGTTCCCAAGCCGTAATACATTTTGCTTTTCGGAAAGGCAATATAAAGGCAGTATACACATTAAGCTCAGATAACAGGCTACAGAACAAAAAAAAAGTCCAGAGTAAGTGGGAGGAAAGTACATAAATTATTTCATACTGACTTTGTCCCCAGAAAAGTTGCTGAGCTACTCTCTTCAGACAAGTTCCACTCTTATGTCATATTTTCATGGTAAATACAGAAGCCCCAGGGAATAAGGTGATTACTCCAGTCTGAGTCAAGTTCTTGAACACCAAGCCTGCGCACATCTTGATGTGAAGTTCTGCTCCTTCACCATGGCTCCTTTCAAATGTCTCTTCATCACGAGTCCTCATGAATTCTCAGTGAAGTGTTTTGGAAGTGGACAGCAAAGGACTACTCAGCAAAGGGAGAATTCAGGGGTACACCAGAAGTTAGGGCATGTACAGTGCTCAGCCAAACTACAGAAGAGCAGTGCTTAAAATCATAGGGAATGCTATTACTTCTGGCCTTGGCATCCTTGGAAGAGACAGAGGGGAACAGCCCTTTAAGGCATAGGGCTATTTTAAGTGTTATGAGAGGCACAGAACTAGGCCCAATGCACTGCAAAGGTACCAGCTATGGTGAATTCTGTTCAGCATTTTCTGCCATGAACTGGGTCTCAGAATCTTCTGCAACAAGCTGCAGTAACTGACCTGAGCATAACCACAATTAAGAGTCATTAACACAAACAAACCAAAAAAGGCTTCTCTTCACAGAAAGCCATATATCTACTCACAAACACCTTCAAAAATAATTAAAGGTATGGAGAAAATCAACTTAATACGAAAGTATGTCAGCCATTTTCCAGAGACACATCCAGAAGACACACTCAGACTACAGTTCAGGTGCACTGGACAACTGTATCATCTGCACTGTATCATCTGCACAGGTTAATCACATTTTCCCATTTTTCTGACACACCAAAATCTAGTACACTGAGGAGAAGAACAGTTCTTATTCAATACTTTCCTAAACTCTGTGCTTTCATCTAATATTACACACAGGTATGTGGAAGACCCTTTCAGAAGGCAATTACAGCCCACCACAGACTCAGAGGTATTTTGTCCTTTTGGGTAGCTGAGCAGACAGAGGCAGTAGCACCCTGCACACTACCAATTCCTCATCTCTTGCACCTTTCTCTTACTTGAGATTCAAAGCATATTCATAGCAGTAAAAACAGTATTGATTTCTCTTTAAAAAACAAATACACATCCATCTTTGTGTATCTTTGCAGTAAAAGTTAACTACTCAGTGCCCTTGGGGATGTGCACCAGGCAGCAGAGTGCAGCCAGTAGTCACCACACACGGAGCTTCTTTCTGCAACTCAGAAAAAATGTTATTTAAAGGGTTTACACTGCTCTAGTATTTCCCCCTACACACAGAGTACAGGGACATATTTGAAGCCCTGAGGTATTTCCCAAATGCCAGTGATAAGATATTGGAGCTCAAAGCACCTGTGCTTGCCTCCAGCCAAAAGGAAAAGGTATTTCAGAGAAAACTTTAATGAACTAACATTGAATTAGTCATACAATGTCTTTAAGAGACACTGCACAATGCCAAGCATATTGATAAAGGACAGAGAAACGTATAAGCGAACAAAGAGGAGGAGAAAGCTGTGATACACCATACATCTCCATGCGAATTTTAACTTTTGACTGCAGATTTCAAGAAATTGCTGAACAGTGCAAGAATCTCCACAGTACTAGAAAGTTTCATGTAAGAGAAGCCATCTATTTTCTGCACACTCAGCAGCAGGCCCTCAGGCAGTAGTTCTAGCAAATAGTCTTCAAGGATTTTACTACAGTTCTGTGCTCCAGGGGAGAATGTCACTGCTGTGCAGGAAGGGTTTGGGGGGGAACATCTATTATTCTGATATACATCTATGTAAGGTACATTTTAGTGTATATAAGTGTGTGACACTACGCATAATTGTCTTTTGATTTTATTGCATTTAATCTTACAGCAGTGTTTCAGGCAGTCTCTCTTTACCTACCAATTCTTCAAACAAGTTAAATTACAAGACATATTTAGTAGACATATTAGGCTAGCAACAGCAAGGAAATTCACATCAGTTTTACAAAGGTTAATGTCAAAATCCCCATTCTGTTCTTCAGCCCATCAGTGCGTCTTCGCATCTTGGAGCCCCAGCCAGATTCCTCAGTGAGACCCTTTTCCACAGCCTTCCAAGTCCTACCAAAATGAGAGTCTGTTGCTGAAACAAGCTTCAGGAGACAGATGAAGCAGTCCTTCCTCCTCAGCCAGGGAGGCAGAAGCCCTGCCCACTGAGAGGCCTCCCACACCCCCATGCATTGAGGTCCTGCTCTCCCCAGAATCTCTCCCAGCACTCCCTGGGGAGGCAATAGTGTGTCATGGCCAGGAGAGATGCCCAGTGGAGCAGAGCAAGGCAGGAAACAGGCTGGCAACACAGCCCAAGTCATGCTGCAAGGAAGGAACACAGAGCAGCTGTGGCAGGCTGAGTGCAGAGATCACTTGGTAGCATTTAGCACCTCCAGGCCTTTCCCTTGGCCAAAACAGTACATTTCTCAAAGACTACCATGGTCTGTCTCACACTAGATCACAAGCTTATTGAAGCATTAACAGAGTGTTAGGCTCCATATAAGCAATTTTATAGGAGGTCCACAGGTACATCTAAGAGATGGAAATTTGCTGACATTTCCACAGGTCCTCCTGTATCACTGTCATGTTTCAGGGAGTTTTTTTATTTGTTTCACTTGTTTCTCTGTTTGAGGTTTTTTTAAAGAGGGGGAAGAAGAAAGCCTGCAGTAAGTTATCATTAAGAACCATGGATCAGGCCCATTGAGCCTTTGGACTTGGAAACTACAGCTAATATTTTACTTCCTTAATTCGTATCAGAAGTCCAGGGAGTTTTTCATATTATTTATCAGTCTGTTGAACATAAGTACTGCTATTCCATCCAAGCCCCTCATTAGGGCCAGTGTGCCAGTTTAAAAGCAACCTATTTTTCCTCCACCTCAAGTACAAGACTACAAAGTTTCTTGTCCACGTTTCCCCTATTGTTCTATTGTTTCTAGACCCTATAAAAATAATGGCTATATCACGTGTAGCAAGCAACATGCCAACACAACTCCACCCAGGTGGCACAGATGCATGCACATTCACCACACACAAATTCTCAAACCAGGCTTGATTTTCATTTGCAATCAGTTACATAACCCATGGACAGCAGTAGCTGTCTCACTGGCATATTCGTGGTATGTGTAAGTAGATATTTCTGAGCTGTGCTCACAGACTTGGGCATGGCATTGGTCAAGACACGCAGCTTGGGGGAGGAGGAAAGAGCAAAGACCGTGCTCAAGAGCTGGATTGCATTCTCCCTCAGTGTTGTGGCTCCCAGAACGCCTCCACAAGCACCACCTCCTCTTGAATTTACTGACGCACCTCTATCAAAGAATTACACTTCAGTTGCTTCTATTTCTACCAACTCAAGTCTATTTAGACTGAAGTCTTCCATGTCAGACGATTGCCTCAGGCTCAATTCTTTTGCAAACTTTCAAGCTTAACTAGTTCAGCTATTTCTGAGAATAAGGTGAGAAGAAAAATACCTATGCTGCTGAGCTTGAAAACAAACCTTTCCTCTCCTCCCTCAAATGAAACACTCTTTTAGAGCACTGAGATGAGTACAAAGGGCAGAAATATGTACAGGTCCTGTTCCATGAGGCAGGATAGAATAGAAATATAAAGATTAGCTCCCACTGTAATTTTGAAAGTGATCAAACTATTTAAATTCAGGAGCCTTTTATATTCAATCTTAATATTCCTTTTATATAGGGATACAACTTTTTGGCTGTAACATGCAAAAGCATGTGTAGTGTTTATGCATGATTGAAGGCCATATTAGCATATTATTTGTCTTTATATTAGTTCTATGTATGCATATTATATGTATTATAATACACAACTGTAGCCACGCTAAACTCAGAATTTTATTGCTTTTCTTGTAAAACTCTTTGCCTTGACTTGAATAGAAATTCCCTCTTCTTTTGTGAGGAGTCTGCTTCATTCTTTGTTGACACCAAGAACTGAACAAGTACTTCAGCTGCAAGAACTACACATTCAAGAGCATACTTGTCCTGTTAGTGTCTTGTGAAGTTTAGGAGACTTGTACACTTCAGAAAGCTTCTCCTGCATCTTTTCAAACTAAACTACCAGCAAAACACAGTTGCATTTTCTGCCACTCAGTGCTGGAAAAACACATGAACCAAAAATCTCACAGAGCCTTAATTCCTACCAGCGCCACAGAGACAAGTCCAAGACTTGTATTCTGACAGAGAAGTAAGCAAGTATTTTTAAATGACCAGGAATGTCTCACCAAGAGTAAGACAACTAAACTGCTCCTGCTTGCAGCTTTTCCTTTTAAACCCAAACCAGAAATAACATCCAGTTGTTCCTTCTTCCCTCTACCCATAAAACAGATGCTTCAAGAGTTAGTTTGACAGTGATTTCGGTGTATACTGTGATCTCTTGCTCAGTGATCATGCCTATCCATTACCTCTTCTGGGAATCGAGGACCGAGATTTTAAATAATTACAGATTTTCTAGAGCACAACTTTCAGCAAGGTTCCTCATAAAAACATCTACAGACTTACAGTTAATATTGTATGTTCAAAAGATTACAGTTATTCCTTAACACCAGTTTACAGCTGGAAGACAATACAGCATTGGGGTCAACTCTAGGCATAATCAAGGCATGCAGTTGCCTAGAGAAATAGTGCATGGGCCAAAACAGTCTTCCCTCCTGCCCAGTCCTACCTATACCATGGTCCCAGAGAGAGACAGACGGATGTTCCTGCAAAATGCAGGATAGGGATCACAGGGCAGCAGTTTGCTTCACGTATGCAGAAGTGACAAACAGAGCACTCTCCAACCTGTCCCATGCCTCAAGTCCTCCAGCAGCTGCAGCCACAACACAAGGCTGCTTTTCCCAAGCTCTGCCCCCACCCTGGTGTCCCAGCTCCCCTTACGATGTGGGGGAAGATGCCTGCCTTGACTAGCCTCAGATCTTCATACCCAAGAAGAACAGTCATTCTCAAAACCCACCCAGCAGCCTTGCTGGCCCCCAGACTACAACAGCTCTCTGCAGCTTAACAGTCTGAGGCATTGTAAGCTGAGTGTGACAGATGGAATCCTTTCCCATACCTGGCTTTGAAAGCATCCGTACAACTGCCAAGCCAAAGTAATTTTGCTTGGCTATCTTAGTCTTAACAGTAGTAAAATGAAGATTCATTAGCATGTACTCATAAGACAAAGCAATATCAACAGTGGTCATGATGTGCCAACCTCATACACAAATCAAAGCCCTCATGAATCAAATACCTAGGTCCTTGCAGCCTGAGCCAATGAGGCTGCCTCCAGCTGACAACTGAGGCAACCTGCACCTTCTCTGGACCACATATAGGAAACCCCCTACGCACACACCTATTAGTGGGTTATTTAGAAAACAAAGCATAAGAGAAACCTCACACACTCATTTGAAACAGCTCCCCAAGTTAATTCTCATGCTTCTATGCTCTCCAACATATTTGGAAAGTACTATCCTCCTTTTTCTCTAACACTGTCCCAGTCATGACAGAAGCAGACTATTTGCCAGGTCAGGCACATTTCACTACCTCAACACAACGGTCCTGCAATAGTCCCACAGTAAAATATGAGTCAGTTAAACACCACTAGAATCCCCTGCATGCCTGAGAGCTGACCCTGTACTGAACAATGTCATCACTGAGGACAGGAACCATGACACTGAATATTACAGGTGGTGTGCGTGCAGGAGGGGGGAGAGTCTTTGAAAACCCTTCCACTATGAAGGGTTCAAGCCCCCCACCCAAAATGGACAGGCAGCATCACCACAATAGAGCAGTTCCCTCAGCTCAAGCTGACTAGGTCCTTGAGAACACAACAGATAAGCATGCATATGACAAACAGCTAATTTTATAGACATGTATGAAATATATTGTTTTACATAAAATACGAACAAATACCAGAAACAAAAATCACAAAATACCTTGCCCATGTGTATGATTCTCCCATGTGGGAATGTACAGAAGGACATTTAACAGGTCCGCACTGTCAGATTCTTTTGGTGCTAGGTAGCTTTTCATTCTGCTGTCCTTTGCATCAGTGACTCAGTCATATATTCCTTAAGGACAGAAACTTCTATTGGTGGCAATGGGGAAAAGACAGACATTTATCACAAGCTACAACAGAGCAATATTCTGCCAATACTGCAGTCATTACCAAATTGTTTTTCACAATGCTGAAAAAAATTAAAGATCCTCCTTTTTAATGCTACAAAGAACATATGCATCTCCATAAATCATGCAATCAGCATTTACAGCACCAGATTCCTGTAAAAGAATGCATCAGCTGAAGTCTTAATTTGTTTTCCTTAGATGCTTCTCTCTTATTAGGTGACATTACATCTTACTCTTAAACAGTGAAACTCTAAATTACCCATTTTTAATAAAACCTATTTTTCTCTGCCAGAATGCTACTCAAAATGTTTTTTACTAGCTTTTTATTTTCATGCTGACTCAATTACTGAATTATAGTTTATTGCAAGCAACTGTTTTCAGATCCATTCCTTAAATCAAACAGTTTATGTGATACTGTATTTTCTATGCATATCAATTTTGTAGAGCATACTAATTCAAAAATTAGTTAACGCCCTACAGGAAGAACACCTCTCTGTCTTTACGTGATTGTTTCAGACAAAGCTTTCAGAAGAAACTGAGTAGCACAGGTGAGTTTACATTGAAATGTAATTTACATTTACTCTCACGTGTTAAGCAGCTGCCATTTCTTTGGAAGGGCAACAGTTCTTCCAAGGTTCAGTAGGCAACGAAGTTGTTAAATGTTTTCTTAGCAACTAATTTTTTCTGGTCCTGAAAAAAATTCTTTTAGGAACCACTGTGTGATTCTGGGAGCTTGAAACACAACATGTTCTTTTTCAGTCACTCTCCAGGCCAAAGTCATGTTTTCAACATAGCCATTGAAGACTCAACTCTGAAACCACCCCTTGTGTACTCAAGAAGAATCATTCACTTGGCTAGGAGCTGCTGATGCTCACACAAACAGCAAGCTGAGTAACATCTGATAAGGTGTTTCACTGCTGTTTCAGTATATAATATTGAAGAGTAAGCATCTGAAGATGTTCACTACCATACTCAAATGCAATGTCGTTCTTCAGTAGATACCTTTTTCCCCAGAAAATACAGGACTGTGCTTTGGTCTGATCTGTCAATTTGGGGCATTCTTTCATACATAAAATTAAAAGCATATACTTTTAGCTGCTTAATTGCTCCAACATCTAAACAATATTCATGTAGGCTAGCCATCAGGTAGATGTTATATTCACAAAAGGAAGAAGGGAGCTTTGGGTCCTTCTCAAAACTTGCTTCAAAAAAATATTGCAGTGAGAGTGGCCACAGTAAATAAAGAAATAAATAATTAGCTGAACTCCGTATTTATCACGGCAACCCCCTCAAAAAATATCCATAAGTTCTGCCCAGCCACCACTCGAAGACTTAGTTCACCTAATTCACCTTCCAGTTATTGGAGATTACTTTTTTAACCACAACACTACAACCTCATTAAAGAGGAAGGAAAACAAAATTCTCTATAGTAACTAGCTGTGGTATATTCAGGCAATCTAGGATGACATAGGTTATTGATTCCTGTGATTCAAATGACAGCATCAGACAGAAACTTGACTCAGCCATAATAAGTTCATGCACTCACTTGAGTGCAAAGTATGCACATAATGTAGGGCAGGATCTGGCCACTGACTCTGTGGTGCCTCCCTTTCTCAGCATCTAGAAAAAGGCCTCTCCAAACTGAACCTGTACAGCACTCTTGGAAGGGTTACAGCATTTTCTTTTGCACATTATCACAAATAAAACCAGTTTGTTTAAAATACTCCATTCACCTCCAGAGAAATACCAGGAACCAGCAACACAGACAAGTACATGAATGATACATGCTTTCTGTTGTGTGGCACTATACAGACATCTTTTTGAGAGAACAAGTTGCTACAGGACTCCTGAGACTACCAATAACTTACTCTAATTTCATGTTAAATTATGCTCATCACCACCTTGGTTGTACCCACCTTCACTTTGTCATTTCAGACTAGTAGCTCAAATAATTAAATTTCTAACAACTACGTTAAAATAAAATCCAGCATAAGTCTTCTCTCTTGAACTTTAATCCACTTTAATTGATTGGGTGCTTTCAGTCCTATATTCAAGAAGATAACAAAAAATCCACCATTGTTAAAATATCCCAGTGGAATTACGACCATTTGATCAGGTATGCCACCATTAAAGCATATATAAACTAGCAAATGGCAAAATTCTTCTCAGTCAACATAAGAAATCCTAAAAGGATAGTTCAACAGGACAACAGTGATATCAGCATTTAAATACTGAAAATTTACTTCAGAGAAAAAGGTGCAGCCAACCATCTGCATCTGTGAATGTGCCAACAATCAGTGAACCATGCACCAGATCCAACTTGCATTGAAATGCAACTGTCTTTTATTGTGCCCTTTTAAAACTGCTTTAATTAGTATACAAAGAAGTTGAATATTTTATTTTGAAGAACCATATTGCACCTATCAGTATGAAATCTCGTGTATGTTAAATTATACCGCATGGTGAAAACACAAAATTCCAATTGACTACAATTGCAAATGCCCTGCATGAAAATTCAGATGCTTTACAGAATAAAGAGGTTGCACTTCTAATCAACCACTACTAAACTCTGTGTATGAGTAGCCAAGATGAGAAGGAGGGGGAGGGAAAAAAAAAGTATATTTTCACAACCTATGGGATAAATGCTTATATGTTGTCAACAAGGGATCCAAATAATGCAGACATTAAAATTAAAGAATGGTAGTTTGGAAAGCTAATTACCACAGCCTTCAATACCTAGCTAGGTAAAGTGCTTTACAGAAACATATCTAAGGATAGTTTTAAACTCAGTTTAAACTCAGTTTTAAATAGAGTTCTACAGTTATACAGAAAGTTATACAGTTATACAGAAAGTATACAGTTTTCTATTCGATGTATCCATATTTCTAGTGATTTCTTTGAATGTATTTGAAAAGAGTGCAATTATATACAGCCTACATGTAACATATACATGTATCTTCTAATACCAACTCTTTTTTTAAATGAAAACCAGTCAACGATCAGCATCCTGTCTTGTACACTGCAAAAACTTAGCACTAAATTGCTTGGCAGATCCAGAATATACAGTGCCACTAAGTCAAGGACCACTGCTAAAAGCCAGCATAACACAAAAGGGTGACAGAACCTGTAAACTGTATCTGTAATCAAACTAAGCCCTGTAGCATGCTGCTGAAGTTTGGTTTTGATGGATATTAATTGTATCCCAGACCCCAAGCCAAGAATAACATTACATTGCGAGAACAGTTCGAGGCATCTCAGTGCAAAGAAATCACAAGGTTGACAGCACAAAAACAATGCAATTAGCAAACTTTGTCACCAACCTAACTAAAGCAAGCAAAAAAAAAAAGCACTTTACCTTTTTAAGGAAAAATTTCTGCAATTTCTTGTGAGGCAGCTTTATCATCTTACTTCACCATCCAGGATACAGGTCAGGCACTGCAAGTACTTGAGCCATTCTGCAGGGGCTTGACACCTTTTGCCTTCTCTATTAACTCGCTGCAGTCAGCTTAGCTCAATGCGTCACCAAACACCAGCCCAGCCCCGCAACAGATTAAAAGGCAAGAGCTAGGCTGAATCTCATTTTTGACTCAAACAAGGAAGCTATAATACAGACACTCCATCTCCAGTCAAAGCATTCAGCTGTGTTGTCAGCACAAGGAGGAAGAGAACAGGTATGAGGTCTGCATTGCTCCCTAAAAAAAAAAAAAACCCTGCAAAGTTAAAAAAGGTGCTTATACTGGGGCAAGAATTTACAAGAGTATGAAAGAGGCACAGAGATGCTCAGTATCTCACTGATCCTTTCAAATCCCGTGCTGCAGAAGAAATTCAGTGTCCAGGACTCCGAACACGACCCAGCACTGCCTGCTGAGTGCAGCTTGTCGCTGTGCACCTGTTAATTAAGCACATTGTATGTGATTCAGCCAAGCACAGGAAAGAGCCTGTCATTTATGTTCTCTTCAAATCATTTGAAGACTTATTTCCTCTGAACAATTTTTAGAAAAAAACTCTACAGAGAGAGATTGCATACAAAGATGTTATATACAGATACACATGGAGGTATTTATAGAGCACACCAATGCTGAGTTTGATTCAGTACCATAGGAACCAGCGATCATGGGCATCGCTGCCTTCCCTTTGGGAATTTGCAGCCTAAGCTCAGCTTCAGAAGGAAGGACAGGGTTCAGCAGCACACCGGTAATGCTGCATCTCCTGGGCCACTGGTGTCCTAAAACAGCAAGTGCTGTAGGGTGATCTGATCTCAAACACTGTGTTCACTACTCCCAGTTATGCCAATGGGATAATCTCTATATTCAAGAATGAAGCCCATGCTGAAGCAGTTAGTTTAACCAGTTTAAAAGCTTGATTCCATGGTCAAGCTACCTCCATGATCAGTGTTTGAAGAGTCAGCGTGTGTAAGAATACACAGACATGTACCATGAGAGGAATTTCTTCCAAACACTATCAGTTGCTCCCAAATCTCCATCTCCTGTTTTTATGCTATAAATATTTATTTCACACAAGCTGCAAATCTCTAATAGTCTATCTCCAGCTGTATCATTTTTCTGCCATTTGCATAATTTTCTTACCAAAAGGACTCTTGTTTGTTCCTCTGCCCTCTCGCTGCCCATTCTTCAGGAGCTTAAGTACCACAAGCCCCATCCAAATGTCACTGCAAATTTCCACTCCTACAAAGGCACATGTGCTTAACCTCCAGCAAGTGGCAAGGTCTGAGGCAAGGCAAGGAAACAGGAGATTAAGAGAGTTCAGCGCACACTTAGCTGCAGACGTTTGTATTTAAGGGAAGGCCAAACACGACAGGCAAAGGACAACTGCAGTAAAATGCAGAACCAAACTCTGAGAACTAGTGCCACTACACACCTCAAGTCCATCTGAAGAGGCAACACACTGAAAATGCCACAGAACAGAAGTGCAAGGTATGTCAAAGTACTGGTCAGGAGAAAGGTACAGACCCAGGACAATCACTGTGAAAGACCAACAGCTGAAGATAAGCAGCAGACCTGGTAAAAGCATTTAGATTATTCTGGCCATCAGGCATTCAGACTGACAATAAACAATTGCAGACTAGTTTTCTGAGAAGCATCATGCACCATGAGGATATCTATCAAAACAACATGGAGAAGATGATTCCAAGTCCCATTTCAAGAAATTGTTCCAAAACTGACAACTGGGGAACACAAGAAGCAAGACAGGGTGTAATTCTTTGGTGTGTTATATGTTTGAAGCCTTTGTGTTCAATTTTGATAAAAGTTAGAAAAAAATTTCCTAGGAAAATATCACTGTGCACTGTGTAAGGTGGAAAAAAATCCAGGATACCTGTAAAATGGGATGGTGAACACACCATAAAACCCACCTGGATGCACATAGCAGAAACATAAGTTGCAGCCATAGTATCTTTCTCAACAGTTTCTGCTACAAATGGGCAAGTTGGGTTTTGAAACTTGAAACCCTTCAAGCTATACAGTTTAAAAAACCCTGTGATTTTGGAGTATGCATTACCAAGAAACATACTGCTTTTAAAACTAACAAGTCTTACTTCAGATCACTAGGATCTCCATAACTTTTTTTAGGATTTGAACTTCTGCGTAGGAGATTCCCCAGAGTCAAACAACATTGACTTAGAATTTCATTTTTCCTATAGTAATCATTGGACTGCATTTTCATTTCTGCATTCACATCCACAAAAGTTGCAAGGTTTTCTTCTATAACAGCAAAAAAAATACTTTGAAGAGATCTTAAATTCAAGATGTCCTTCCTTTGAGATAATACATAATCATCCCAGACTCTATATTCATCTAGTTCTTTAAAGCTGAGCTCAAGCTAAACAATCAGATTTAAGCTGAAAGTACCATAAAGACACTTCGATGCCTTCTAATCCATAACCAGGTTCTGGAAAAAAGAACTTTTCTGTATTACAGCAAAGGTCAAAGGTAGACTTTCGGCTATAACTCTGAATTTCTGTGGTTTTGTTGTTTGCATTGTTTTGTCTTTCTTTAAAATCAAGAAAAACACTGAGGACTGAAGACACATCTTTAGCATTATTTTTAGGTATTTATCTATGTCTGTATGTCAGAATATATTCTGAATTCTGTCACGGTTACTATGGTAGATAATTGCTTTTTGTTAAATTTGACAGTGAACAGATATAACACATACAGTCCCTGCTTATTCACAATCCTCCCAGCTAAAAGCAACATTTCACATATCAACAAGTCCTCCAAACTCCATGTGCATAAACACTTTTCCTTCCACACACAGCTATCTGCCCTTTTCAAGTCAGTGCACTGTTACATGCTATACAGGCTTTGCTTGGGCAATTTAAAGGAAAGATGCTTCATTCATTGATGAATGCTTACCTCATCTTTCTGACCTAACTAATAGAAGGAACACAATTTTTTTTAATTGTCGTTGCTGTTGTTTATTTATTTTTGTTTATGAACTACACAGTTCTTAGCAGGCCTGCTCCGTCTAATACTAATTCTCATTAATATTAGAAAGATGGCATTAGCATCCCAAGAGAAGCTGGCCATAAGCAAATTCTGCAAATTCTGCAAGACTGAAGGAATAAAGCATCCTGTGGCTATATTTAGTTCTACATGTGGAGCATAGATGCGGTATTTTATATTAAAGAAAAATATAGCTCAGATTTTTCAACACAGTGCTACTCTTGACTAGAGCCAATATTAGAAGTCCATAAAAATGTAGGTGGTGTTGCAGATACCCTTTCCTACACCTCCTGAAGTTTCTACTTTCCTTAGTAACTCAAATCTGAAAAGATAAAATACCTTCCTGTTTTAACTCACATAGGTAAAAAAGAGTAAGAAGCCAATTTGAAAAAATAAGTGATTTTATTAGCAATTCTAACCAAATGTTAGTCCTGTAGCTGACAGGTTTCCATTTTACCTCCTGTTTTGATTTACAAATTCACAGACATACAAAATACCAGGAGAATTGTTTAATACAAGCTAGTTTCTGCATACTTGAAAATCAAAACTGACATTTTTGTCAGATTTTACCCCTCAATTATTTGAAGTCATTACATAGAGAAGTGAATTTTTTCCTTTTTGATGCTAAGAGGATTTCTCCAGAAAACTGGCTAATGCAAATCTGTTTAAGCTTGCTGGGGCTGCACAGCAAATGACTGACCCAGCTCTCTTACAGATCATTAGTAACTTAAATCAAGAAAGATTCCAGTACGATGACCTGTTTTCAGGCTTTTTCTCCCCAAACTCACTTAAAAATACCTAAGCATATTTGACCAGGAAGTTTGGATTACAGAGTTTTTTTTTTTCATCCCCCCCACTCCTCAAAAGCCTAAAGGTATGATTGTATCATCTTCTCTTCTGTCCTGAAATACCAACTCCATCTCCTCAAGAGCCACCCTGAGGGATAAACAAGGAAGCAGACCACAGACGATAGACAGAGCCTGTGGTCTGCATTGCACTGAATACATGAGAGCAAGTCAAAAGCACTGACCTTGGAAAACAGAACTCTACTCCCTTTTGAAAATAACTGGTGCCAAAATCCACAGCAGTTTGGGCTTCGAAGTGCCCACTTCAGGCAGCAGCAATAGCACATGATTTTCCCCTCTTGTTCTAATTAGCAAACATCACTGCCTGGCAGATCCTGCTCAAGCTTTTAAAACACCTCTCAAGTAAACTCCTCTCCCCTCACACCTTCCCAAACACCCCCAACACAAAGGCAGTTTCCCGGGGGACTAATAACAAGGAGTACTGCAATAAAACCAAGGAATTAGTTTCTCCACAGACCCCTCTTTGTCTCCTTGCTGCCCTAAGAATCTTTGAGATACCCTTTGAGATGCTCTCAGTCAAAATGACTACATCACCTTTATACCAGAAACAAACAAACTAAACAGATTTCTGCAACTAAAAACAGAAAAAAGAAACCTGACTACATCAGTTGGGAAATATCTAGATGTAGAAGTAACTTAATGGGAAAGGAGAACAACTTCTAAGAAAAGAGAGGCATATTTTATTTTCTGAAACTTATTATATCACAAAGCTTAAGGAGATTTATGGCCAAGGTTTCTAAGGGATTCAAGTTCTGCTGTCAATATGGACATTGTGATCAAAGTTCAATTAAGATTTTCCTTTCTTTATTACACTTTCATGAGGGTAAAACAGCTGCATGTATATTCCAGATTGCTGAGTTCTGCCAGATTTAAAGCTCAGATGTATCCCTGATTAGCTCTGCTCTCCTGATGACCCAGCTCTGAAGTACCACACACACACTGTGGTTCTGCAATGACTGTCTTAAGCTTGTGGTGCACCCTGTCTTCCAGCACACCCTAGTCAGCAGAACACCTCCTAGCACTAGGAACATGAAAAGGACACAATGGTCTCTTGACAAGCAGGTTTTTGGTGGGTTTGGTGAGAGCTTGTTGGTGTCTTATGACTCTGTCATCTTTTTTTCCCCTTCTTTTTTAAGATCACTATTCAATATGATATAATCTCTCTCTAGATACAGGTTTCTTTGACAAACAATGGAAACTGTAACTCAGCAACCTCAAGAGCAATTTAAAGCCTTGTTTTTCTCTACAGATAACACTTAAATTACAATTTGTGGAACCCTGATAGTTAGTTTCCATCATAATCTTACAGGAAGAGCTAACCTTCCAGCAACGAAAAGGTTAAATCTGGCACTTTCACCAGACAAACATGAACCACTACCATCATGATGAACAGGAAAATATGCCAACAGGTAATATGTTAAAGTAGACATAACACTGTAGGCTCAAGCTCTGATCACAGAGAAATTCTTCAACAACATTTGTGAGCAAAGACTGAATTTTTTGGACTTGCACTTTCAGCACCATACACTTTACTTCTGAGCCACTGCTTTTGTTGTGGCAGCCAACTGCTAGGATTGCCTGGGAAAAGAGAACCTAATTTGCAAAATAAGTTGGGCTTTGGCTATTTCTGTTTCTTTCACTGAGGTATAGGATTGAGCTTTTTTTTATTTACTTAATTTTAATAAAAATACAGTCATTCCAAAACTCAAAGTGAGAACTGTGCTAGAAGCACCTGGAAAAAATAGACTCAGAAGTACCAAGTCAAATCACTACCTTCCCACCAGGATGGTGGTTCTGACCTCTTACATGCAGATGCAGGTACATGGATCCACTGAAAGCAGGATTCTAGGGAGACAGTGCTTGGCACATGCTTCTACTTCCAGGTTCAAGTTTTAGGCATACATTTTACAGCACCCCAAGGGGATAAGCAGAGCAAGGTGGGAAGAAAAAAATGGAAGCATTCAAAATATCTTCATGAACACAAAGTCACTGGACAAAAAAAAGAAAAAAGCAAGAGTGCTGCAGAAGGAGTAACTGATAATTCATCTGTGGCTACAACCTGAAATTGCCTAGGGTTTCTATTGGTTTTTCATGTCTTTATGGTAGATCTGTAATTTAGATATATACCGGAAATATGGCATGTTAGTAAGTTATTTTGAACACAGATTCATATCTTCACCTGACCTTTCCAATAAGTACAGAGTATATAAGACTTTCCAATAAGACAGAGTAAATACAAGTGAATAACCTACGTAGTTAAGTTGAAATGAAAATGGAAAAGTTTTCATACCGTATCCTGTTCTTACTACAACAATCACTGCAAAGATTAACTCACATTGAGGGCAATTCCTCAGCACAATGAATCAGGAAAGCCTATTGCCCGAACTGACTGCCTCAGATTCAGACTAAGATCTCAGAGTATAATTCGAGTGCTCTAACAAGGGTGTCTCTTGGACATTTTTTTTTTTTTGCACATTTTAAATCCTCTAAGTTTATAGATTATCTAAAAGCGTACACTTCCAGAGTTATAAAAATATTTATGTTGGTGACTCTTATGCCTTGCTCATAGCTATAAAGGATATAAAACCAGAAGTAATATATGACTTAAGACAGAGAACTTGGAGAAAACCAGAAAAGCTCACAACTGGAAATATGTCACCCCTTTTCTTTAGGATAAAATACAAACTTAGTTCTATTCTCTTCGTTTATTAGTATTCATTTGAATCTACCTGCATTTTAATTTTGTCATTCTTGCACATTTTAGGCATATATATAAGGAAGAAAAAAGTTGTAACTTGAGAAGTTTCTTAAATTAGTTGACCTTCACTTCCCCACACAAAAGCAAAACCACACAAACCAAAAGAACCATCTCCTATCTGTTTCACCTTTATTTAAAATGGGTTTAACATTCTTCGCATCTCCTCATATACATTTCTCTCCACTGCTCTAATAATCTTCCACCAACTCTTTGGTGTCTCAATAAGCATGTTTCTCTATGCTTTTTCAAAGGTGAAATGGCTGGAACTGAAGAGAGGGTTCCAACTGAGAAAAATCAGCACAGTGGCATAGCTCTGCTGGTACTGCCTATTCAGTTCCTCCTTCCTACAGTACACCCCCCAATGCTTCACAAACAGAAAGAATTGATGCTCCAAAGTCTGTGTTCTGCATCTCCCACAGTGGCACAATACTTGGGACAACAATGCCATCCCTGCATACTGTTAGCATTTTGAAAGAGATTTCTAGAAATAGCTACACTACTGACTTTGTAAAAAACAAAATAAAAGGAAAAAAACCCCAAACTCTTCACCTTCAGTGCTTTTTCATCTGATTAAAGATGCTATTATTCTTCTATTAAGACACGTACCAAAAACGTGAATGTAGAATATAATATCACAATGACAACATAAAAGTTCTTTGCTCACAGATTTAAAAAAATCCATCTTCCCACTGACTTTATTATCTTATCTCATGTAAGGTAGCACAATAATAATTTGTAATAATTCCAGTAATTTCTGCAGTTGATCATAACCTATTGTAAAATGAACTCTGCTAGATAAAGTCACCTCAAAACAATGTGCTAGGGGGGTTAATGCTTGGAAAACATAGAGCTTCTCACAGAAGTTTTATCTTTCAGGTGAGGCAGAGGATCGAGAATTTTAAAAGCAAAAAGGCAGCAAAAAAACTGTCAATACAGGGATGATTCTAAAGTCATATTTGCAACATTCAGTTAAACCAAAAAAGCCAGGAAAAGAGCAACAAAAGTTGCAGCTTGATTTAGGCAACTGCAAGATCCGTTTATTGCGGATTAGGTAATGCAGTACTGTATTTTCAGCGAATAACCTTCCACTAAATTAAAATTCAGTCACAAAATACTAATTCATGCAGAATTTTACACTGTGTTTACCTTTCAAAATTTCTGTATGGACAAGTACCCAAAGAACTACCATTAAGACTTAGCAAATTTGGTCTGTAATGCAAGAGAGCAGTTTACCAATTGCCTCTCAAATTCTTATCTACAAAATTAAGATGGAATATGAAAACAGGATTTTGAAATTTATATTGATTAACAGCAAACTTGCATTAAGTTTGGACAGAGGGAACAAGAGGACCATCTGTATGTTGTGTACTTAGCCAAGTTGTAGGATGCTTTACAGGATGACTGGCAGAAATTATCATAGTTCTGACTCATAGATGACAAATTAGGTGTTTGGGCTGAAGTCGTTCAACTTCAGCAAAATCAAATATAAGCTTCCAACAGCTCAATAAAAACAGCACCACAACCTAAAGGAAAATATCATTCCAGAACAGTACAAGCAAAGGGCTGAAGAAAACATTGCATATCTTAATATAGATAGATGATGAACCAGAGGCGGTTTGAGTTAAGTAACAGAAAACCCACACTAGAGACCTGTGCTTTTAGGAGCTTGTGAAACCATTTCTAGACTGTACAGAACCTCTCCATTCACAGACATAACAGATAACTGGATATGGAGAATACTTAGTGATGATTTGGGTTGAAAGACAAATTCTGGCAGAAGCTTTGTAGTTTTGTGAGTTAACATTGGAAGAAAAAAAATACATTCATCTGCTATAACAATTCCTGTCTAACATTAGCCATGAACTTTCATCCACTTGTGCCTATCTGAAGCCAAATAATTGGGGTTTGGCTAAAGCCAATTCTCTAGAAAGGAATTCAGTTCTGACTTGAAAACTACAAAAGAAGGACAAGCTTACATTCCAGCCTCTAAAACATCATTTTCACACTTCCAAAAATCTGCCAGCGGTTTCCATCTCTGTTCTCAGTACTGGGTCTGGGGAGGGGCACAGGCTTCGGCTTCCAGTTACAGCTTCTCACACCAGCTCAGTGATTGCCAGAGGTCCTCAGGCTACTGCAAATGTGTTTCACTTAAGTGCACGCTGCACTTTCGGATCAGCTCTTATCATTAAAAAAATTTTTAAACTGGTATTCAAAAAAACAAAAAAAAAACTCCACCCTAAAAACGACTGAAAAGCTACCCAAATTCTCATGCAATGATTCATTCTTAACTGATAAAAACCCTTTTGCCAAACAAGACAGACCTCTACTGTTGGATGAAGTTACTGCAAGCTTCACAAGCTTCCTCACTACCCCGGAATAATTCCATTGGGCTGGTTATGGGTTATAGCTTGCAGGGCAAAGCAAGGCTCTTGCTGCAGCGTAGTGGCATCTGAGGTGGCTTGTTGGCAGAGGCAGCCACGCACAAGATGAGGTGGTAAGTCCCTCCTTCCTGATGCATTTCTTCCTAAGGGGCCCATCTCATGGAAACAAACATGCTCAGAATCTCATAACAAGCTACCCTTCGTGCCACTGCTGTGGCTCCTTAAAACAAGGTGCTATAGATCTCACAACCAGGATTAAAAGATGAAATTTCCAAGACTAAGAAACTTAAAGATTTAAAATGAATGCATATACCACAAATATCAAAATGCCTGATTGCAGGTCAGCTTTCCACTGACCTGAACTGAGGTCTATGACACTGGGACTAATATGTGTCAGCCAGTCACAGCATCCCAAATTTCATGCCAATCCTGTCAAAGTTAAACTACAGCTGTACTCAGGCCACCCAGTGCCAGTCTCCCTGCCAGATCCCTGTGCTGCACCACAGTTACTGTGGACTGCAATATCGCTGTGACGGGGTTCCAAACATTGGAGTTGAAAATGTGGTTACTTATTTGGTTAAGAAACAACCAGCACGCATCCCCCTTGCACCTTCCATTGAAATAGCAGGCTATGATTTAAGAAACAGAATTATCCTTCCTCACTGTTCAAAGAAAGAGCAGGGGGAAACAGGCTAAAATCCCCATTGTTAAAATTATTTGGGCTGGAAGCAACCACTAACAACAGCAACACAGATGAACTACATGCTCAAAGAAGTCAGTCCAAGGTCAGATTTGACTCAAACTCTGTGGCAGAAATGAGATAATTATCAGCTGAGGCACATTTCAGAGGCAGGATCTGGAGTAAGAGACATCTGTTTCTTTGAAGACTTGGCTGGGGTGTGTCTATCCAGAGACTTAATGTCTTGCTACAATAAAGTAAATAATTATATCTACGATAGTTATTCTCTATGCTGAAACTCAGTGATACCATCTGCAACAGACTTACACCACATCCAGTTTTTTATGGTATAGTGATACAAGATAGATACAAAAAAAATTATCTGGAAGGTTTGCAGTAGCTTAAATTCAAGACTAGAAATACTTAGCTGCCATGATTAGGTTTCACCGTGCTTTTTGGATTTGTTTCAACCCTTTAAGACCTGCTCTCTTTTCTTCAAGAGAATAAGACACTCAAGAGTTACTACTAATTAAAAGGCATAGTATTGCATTAGTCTCAGCAGTACAAGTACTATTTTCAATGCCTAAAGTATGACAGTAACATGACTGAGGCAGTTCCATCTGTAGAAAATACAGTGAATGACTGTCTTACATAATGCAGAAATATGTCTGATGGCCTAAAATCAGCCAGCTGGGGAAGGAAGTCAGGTAAAAAGGGGACCACATTTTCCAGCTGCCATGGTTGTTCACTACAGCAGCATCTCACAGCTGCTGGAAAGATGAGCAAGGGGACAAGTGAGCTGTCAGATGTCCAAACTGAAAACTTGTATATCAAAAGCTTTGTGGCATCCAAAGTGTCAAGTAAGTTTTGCTGAGCTTTGCAGTAGTTTTATGAGCTGAATGTTCAGTTCTACCCAGCCCACGCTAGGTGTCAGTCCTGCCCCAGTATGGCCGGGTTCAGGCACACACAAGGAACAGGTATTCCCAAAGTGCTGCGTTTCCTTCTAGACTATTAAAGGTCACACCTGCATAGCGGTCAAAGAACAAGAATAAAAACTGCCTTCTGTTCTCAGGGACAAAAATTAAGAAACGACATGCTTTGTCTTTAAAATGTGTTCTCTTAAAGCTGGGATGGTCTCATAACTAAATCTAAGAAAGGTTAAAAAACAGGTCAACATGTAGCTGCAGGAAGTGCAATCTGGTTTCTGCAGGGAAATAAAGAAGCTAACAGACTTCTGTACTTGTTTTCAGGAAGATGAAATTTCCCAGAGAAAAAGGTAAGTCAGAGTTGTTCTGCAAGACGCAGAACTAACAGAGCCTGTTTCTCAACACATCTATGGTTATTGTTTCTTAGACTTTTTTCCTCCTTCTGCCTTTCTGGACAGAGACATAGCACACAGATATCCTAACCTGCTTATTGTACTGAATAGTACACGTTGACTTGTGGCCAGGTACCAGTTCTGCTTTTCCATCCCTTGGTAGGGTACTGCTTTGAATCTCTCTGCTCATTTGTGAACACTCTCAAAATCTTTGAGAGCAGAGGTCTAAGTGCCTGCTCCTCTTTCCAGCCTGACTGAAGCTGGCCACAGTATTCATGCTGTTGGGATGTCTGATCAGTGCGATTGTAACACGCTGCTTCCCTCGGAACAGCCTAAAGAGCTAATCAAGTCAATCAACTCTGACATCCTTCCACAAGACTGCTGCATAACTGCTTGCTTACAGGTCATGCACTCCCAGGCTACAGCAGTTTTCAGTACAATTCTACAAAATGAGACTTATCTTTGTCCCCATGGCAACAGACTGCAGTCATGTCCACACCCCACTTCGGAGATGTGATTGCAGTTTATTTGCCAGCTTCAGTCTAGCTAGTTCAAGAAAATACTACGATACATCCTAAGTAGTATGGTTCAGGGTCTCCACACAGAGTACACACTCATTAACTAAAGATCATGCTGTCATCATATATCCACTCCTGAGACTGAACCTTTCTATCCCACAGCTGCAGAAATATCACAACCAGCTGCAGAGCAACACCTGGCAGGAAATGTACATCATGTTATCTGAAATTATTTCAGCGTGCACTTCACAAGAATGTGATGTATTCAGATAAAAGACACAGAGCACGCACAGTGGGCCTGTGTCATTTCCATCTCACCGCTGCAAAAAAAAAAAACAAACCCAAACCCACAACCCAGTTACTTAAGATGTTTGTGACTAATATAAACACAGGACAGGAGAGGCAATACTTCCTATACCACAGATGGAGGTGCCCAGAACACAGTTTGCTTCATTTGGCCCTTTTGTCTATGAGGGTTTCCAAGTATCACCTTATGCTAAAAAGGTCATTGACCTGAGTATGTCTAAATTCATGTCACCAGGGTCATATTCAGAAACCTCAATTAAATCTCTGCTTTGCTGAAACAAAAGTCACATCTACCCATCACAACACTAAGTCTGGTAGGCCTGTGAAATTTCATGTTGTGCCACAGCAACACATGAAAATTATTTAATCCCTTGCATAGAGCTGGTACCATCTTCAGTCACCAAGTATTTCTGCTAATTCACACAGACCAAAGTGGCAGAGGGCAGTCAGCCTCCTCAGGACACTCACATGGGGAAGGAGTTATGCGCGTTCCATGTCTTCAAGCAGTGAGGAAAGTTCATCCTGGTCTCGCACACTGGATTTGTTATAAGAATTGGAAAAGTGACACAGCAAGAGCTTTTGCTTCTACTTTTCAGATTTCTAGTATTTATACTGCTATATATCAAGCAAAAATGTTTCAGAAAGAAGAAACCATTAGGTTACTCATTTCAGTCTTGAATTGATCATTTGGTTACACTAACTTGCCATATGCAATGTGCAGACAGATTCAGGCGCCCAGATCAGCAGTTACCTGACTCCCCACAAACAGCATGCCAAACTCCTTACTTTTTTCTAACCTCATAAGGACACTTTTCCAACAGGAGGAAAAAAAAATTGTTCTTGAAATCTCCATGTCAAACTTGGGGCCCCTAAGGCATGTCTCCTTTCTTCATAGAGAGGACAACTATTTCTCCCCTAAAAAGCTGCAGCACACAGTCTTCAGACATGAGTTTCATCAGAAAAATCTGCCATTCAGGCCCAGAAACAGACCCTACACCAGATACTTAAGGGCTAAGGGGGAGGCTTGTTGCTGATGAGACCATAAGGAAGGAGACTTGAGTACAAAACACTATACACTCTCAACCCAAATAAGTAAATCTTCCAGTATTTCTTATCTTTAAACTATACAGTCACGAGATCAAGTCAAACTCTAGTTTTCAATATACCTTCTGAAAATATTTCTCTTGTTCATCTGTGAAAAGCCTAGCAGAAAAAAAAAAAATCAGTATTCTACTACATAATCTTAAATTTCCTTTACTTTTAACTTTTAGAGGTGAAAGACAGTTTTAACAATGCAAATTAGTGGCCCTAAATTCAACTGATCAACAGTATATCCAGACATTGCATGATGCCTAAGTATAACTCCCAAAGAAATAACAGCTAAAAGAAACAGTGCAGGAAGAGCTACCCCAATTCTTCCAAGACATCTCCAGATACTGTGGCAAAAAATCAAAAGCACAAATCTGAGAGGGTTTCTCCATCCCCTGTGATAAAAACAAAAAGTCCAATTTCCGTGTCAGCTGCAGACAGAAGTTCAGACTAATCACCCTGAACCACCACAGGGAAGGCATCCAACACCTGTATTCTTTGCTGAAGAGGATTTGCAGATGCTCCCCCATCCTCCAGGTTTTTTTATCACTATGAAAGAAGCACCCTAATCCAAGTTAGATTTCCTCTTCAGAATTGCACAAGCCATTATTTCTAGACAGCTAGAGACTTATTCTGCTTTTCATACTGTCAGCGTCTGCCTCATATAGCACTTACTGTGCCATTAAATGCTTCCCCCAGCTGTCAGCCAGGAACCCAGAGCTGCTTCATCTCATAAAAAGCAGCTCTTCCAACTCTTCATGCAGGGTCCCTCCACATTAGTTAAAGAATAAAAAACAGGCAGAAAGAACGAGCTAGGCAAAACAGTATTTTAATGATCCACTTCTCTCCCAGGGCCTCACCTCATCCAAGCTGTACAGCTGAGAAACTGTATGTCTTCTTGAGGGGAAAATTCTCTGCTCAAATCAGCCTCATAAGTGCATTGGAAGCCTTTGGTCTGCACGCATGCTTTTCATGCTGGTCAGTGACATATAAGTTAGTGTACATCCGGCTTTCTAGCAGTCAAACTGAAGCCTAAGACCTTCAGCAAAGGTAAGGAATACTACACCAGGCACAAATTATCAAATTTAAGAGGAGGCTCTGTAGATTAACATAGGACAATAAGCTTTCTCCTTTAATACCTACAGCAAAGAAAAAGTTGCCAGAAGCACCTTTACCCAACATTTCTAACTGAGTCATAAGAAAAGCCAGTGGAAAAGAAGGCTCACAAAGTGTTCTCTGACAGTCACAGCTGTTTAAGTCACCAACCAGACGGTAACAGTTGTTTCGGCCACTTGTTGCCTGTAACTACACTTCCAGTGCAGTTTTAAAGACCACCAAGATACTAAGAAATCCAGAGAAAGAGCTGTAATGAATGTGAATGTTGTCTTTGAAGACAAAGACTGGTAGTAATATTTAGGGAACAGGTACCAGATACAGAGTACTAAAAAAAACCCCACCAAACCTGCCCCCCCTGCCCCCTCAAAAAAAAAAAAAATACACACACACCCTCCCAACCCCCAGAAACAAAAAAAACCCCCATACAATCGTAAAACCCAAACACAATAGCATAAAAGCAACATGGAAGGCATTTCTGGTTTTTAAGCCTGCTTCAACCCACTCTGCAATAGTCAGGAGACCTTCAACTCCAGGCACAGTGGGTGGGAGCTAAGAGTCAGACAGTTCAAAATATGCTGTGCCTATGCCCTTACACCACCTTCCAAGAGCCAGCACAGTCACAGCACCAAACCTGGCAAACTGACGAAGTCCAACCTGCAGCAAGAACACTCCATCGCTCTAGATATTCCAGAAAGTGAACTCTGGTTTAAAGATAAAGCATTTCATGGGCAAGAGAAGTTGCCCTACCAAACCACTCCGTACCTGCAATCAGAGCCCAGTGTACAGTTAATTAGCATCTATACTATTAGAAAAGTTAAATATGAAAAACTGAGGTCCCCCCATTATGTTGCCAGTCTACAGGATTTGGAACCAAATGCATATTCCAGGATTTTCAAAAAAGCTTGGTCAAATTTTCTCTCAAAGCTGATAGAGCAACTTAGGAGAACAGTTAAAAAGAAAAAAAAGTAGAACGGGGCAAAAACAGTAAGAACAAGACTAAAGAAGGATAATTTTGTTCTGATCTAATCAGTCACAACAGTTAATCATCAAGTTAAGAGATAAACAGTTATTCCATGCAGAAGCTGAATTTAAAATCTCTTTTCTCCTAATTCAGACATTCAAGGAAGTTTTTTATTCCTTGCCAGTTACATCTGAAAAATATTCATATTCTTAAAGCTACATTTACAAACGAGTTTACTGCAAAACCAAAGAGTTAGAGAAGTCAAAATGAGGATCCAGGTATAACACTATTAGAGACTCCTGGCTGATCTTCTAATGTGCATGAGAACTCCTGCTTACCTGTCTGGAAAGAATATCCGTTTTTCAGTTCCTGTTTCAAATCCAGGAAACCTGAAGGGCTCCAGGGACAAGAACTGGATTCAGCCTAGCTTCTTCATCAATAGGATTGTATAAGCCTCACCTAGACATCAAAACCTCTGGGGTTTTCAAATTTTATAACAAACACAAAGCAAACAAAAAACCCCCCCACGTTCTTCATTTGCATACTAAGTATACATCTGTTCATCCTGAGCATTTTTAAGTTATTAAATATTCTTTTTACACAGATGCTTCAAGGCTGACAGTATGCACACCAAATACTTTACCTCCTGCCCAAAGTCAATTATTTATTCAAAGCTGTCTCTGAGAACCAAAAAGGTGGGCAAGTCTGCCAACTACATGCAGCATATTTCAGGAAAATGACTCACTAAGTTCAAAATGTTTTACACATTTAATTAAGCCTTACGCTAACTCCAGTTGGCAAGCAGGAGTATGAATCATGGAAGCTAGATCACAGGAGCAAACTCAAAGCAACACAAAAACTTAACTGCTTACTTCTGGAGCTGAACAATTACCTACTGAAGCAGGGATCCAGGAGGATACTCTTTACTTCATGGGCCAGTGTAGTACAGGTAGGAAGCAAGGGGAAGGGAGAAGAGCACTGCCATGACTTGGTTGGTGCAGCCTCTGGGCTTCAGTCACGGCCAAGATGCTGACATGAAGCCCTCCACTAACCCTCACCGTGCTGCCAGCTGACACTGCAACACTGATCAGCTGCTGTCCCCCTTCAGTGTCTTCTACAAAGAAAGATGTCTTCTTCCAACAAAGGATGGAACATTGAGGACAAAGAGGTAGTGGTAATGATGTCATAGGCACAATTTTTGTGTCATCAGTGTATGTACTCAGTGGGTACCATGCTGTTACTTGACATATTATGCACTGCAGTATTCTGAGCTCCTTTACTGATATAAACTACTAGTAAAAGAGACCAAACTTGCACAAAATTGTCCTGATGCTAAAATAAAAACTATTACACACATATACATGCATTATCCTGTTGTCCACGAGTTGCCCACTCCCACTGCTGACAGCAATGAGCTAAAGTAATTAGAAACACAGAAGAGAGCTTTAAGGTTCCACAAGACCACAGAAAAATGTGCAACAGACATTTAGTTTAAAAGGATCCACAGAACATCCATAAGATGTGCTATAAATCAGCCCCCATCACGCCCTTAATAAAAAAGGAGAGCAGCAGCACATGAAAAAACTCCCATACATACACCACTAGTTGGCTGCAAGGAAACAAGTGCAGTCATTGTCCTTTGCACTCTTATAAACTACTTTAGATATTTCATATTGTAACTAAATTCCCACACACCCACAGCGCTATTAGTGTATCCCTCCCTATCCTCAACATCCTGACCTGCAGGATGACTAGCTTACCATGTTAGACAAGGGGACACAAACAATCTTCACACAGTCAGGATCTCACTGTTACCATTTCAACCAGCACACAGTCGTACAACTGAGGACATACATTCTGCAGAACAAAGGTACAAGATCATCAGAGGTCCCCATTACAGTAATAGATGAGGTTTTTCACAGGCATGCTTGGATTTGCTTCCTTGGTCAAGTTGAAACCATTAAGAAACATCCTGCCAGATGAAGTTATTGCTCTCCCCTTGTCCCAAAGGGCACTAGTGTTAAACAAGTGGCTAAGAGAGGTGTTTGAGGCAGAGCCTGTACTGACTTTCAAGACCTGTCCCACTAATACACTTGAGGCTTCAGGTGGCCACACCTACCCTGTAGAAGGAAAGATTAATCCTTCAAGCATTCCCACACTATTAATCTGAACAATGCTGAACTCCTCACCATAGCTACCAACGCTGAGCTATCAGACAGCAAAACTCTTCATGCAACCCTAAACCAAGCCTGAATCAAACAAGTAAGTAAGAAAAGAAAGGCTGTCACCTTCTTACACCTTTTCATTCACCTTTATATCCACAGTAATATCTTGTACAAGATATGCATCAAGCCTGGATATCAAGTCATATTTATTTAGCATTGTGCTTTACTGCTTAAATATTTGCTGGAGACCTGAATCAGATGTTTATGGGATTTGATCACTTATCTTGTCTGTTTACAGAAGTAAACAAACTACACGCTGCAAACTGACAAATACTACTTGGGTCTCTGAGCTATGTTAATCTCCCTTTCAACAAGCCTGTCACCCACAGAAACATATTAACACCTGCAATAAGATTGCTTCTCATACACCATTTCCAGAAGAAATCTCTGTAAAACCAGACACATACTCTGAAGCTTCAGGGCTACCTTTGGCTCCCTGAGGTGTAATGAAACCTTACACCAGGCTAGGAAAACCGACACAAGGCAATTCAAGATAATAAACCAATCAGATATAGAAATAAATCCAGACACAGAACACAAATCTCCAACCTCAACAGATCTTGTGACTCAATTCTTTGGGTCAGATGTGCCCTGTGCATCTAATCTACATCACCCCTAGCAAATTTCAAAGAAATGAGTAATCCTCAGTTTTCTCCTAAAAGTTAAAAGCATTATACATACCAGGTTTAGGCATACAGATTTGTAATTTTCTTCAAGTATTTCACTGCTAACAGTACAAGAGATCAGTTTAGACATCTGTGGAGAACCTAGATAATTGTTTGAGAAGGAACTCCCAAGAGCACCAGTGTGAATCAAGCTACCTAGCACACACTTCTGCTGGGATAGGGCCCTGACCTTGCTTGGCACCCACAGGGCCAAAGAACTAAGGCTCCTTCTGACAAGCTGGACAGCCCAAAAGATGCTGCCCTAGGAGAACTTCCCTCTGGAGAAAACCCATCATCTCCACCTCTGCGAACAGCTTCTCTGCAGTGCTGCTGCAGGACAGGCTCTAAACAGACCTCACCTCAGAGGCCCATTGTGTCAGGTGCAGTCAGGAATATTGCAGTTAGGAAGCCAGGAATCACTGAGTATCACCTTGCTATAGCTTTGATTTTCAGAACAGAACTCAGCCCTCCTTCTACTGCTACTCTTCCCCTTCTAAGGAGCCTCCCAAAATGACTTGAAAAGAGATGAAGGGACCAAGCATTTCAAAGACTTTTTTAACCAAAATCATAAATAGATAAATAAATATAATACACCCCCCTCACCGTGTCCTCCCTATTCAGCTGTGCAGAATGCTCAGAGCAGCCTTCAAGACCACTGCTGCAGCATTTCAAGCAGGATTTCAGAAACAGTTTTCAGATGACAGACACTCAGAGGAGGCTCACTGACATAACCATAACACTACTTATGCAGTTTAATTCTGTTGTAACAGCTTCCTTTATAGGAAGGGTGACTCACAACCCTTAGCTTTCTTAAAAAAGAACTAAAGCAAATCATGTTAAAAGCTGCTGTAATATATACTGTAAAAAAAGTCTCTCAAGACTGTTCATCATAATAGAAAAATTTTTATAGGGAAATGCAGGAGATTATACCAACTAAACATGCATGATTAATAGCACAAACCAGGAAGCAATCCACGCAAATAACAGGTCTCATGGACGAGAGTATATCAGCTTTAACAGTACCACGCCGCCCATTGTTCTGTTTGGAATGCTTGCTTCCGTAAGAGGTATTGCTAAATATGTAGTAGTATTACCTTTTCACCACAGTTGAAAATTGAGAACTGGACTGAAAAGATAAAGTTTTCGATTAGTAAATACTGAGGACCCCTCAGTTACTGATTACTGGAGGTGAGAACGGTGGCTGCTAGTGTACAAAAGGATCAGGCTACTTGTTTAAGTGCTAAATATGAATAAATATGCCTAATCTGCACACTTAAAACCCAGACCACCCCAAATAACAGGACACCCATGAAAGGGATAGACTGTACTTCAATCATCCATCACATACCTGAATGCCACTTAGTACCCATATGCTTTCCCTCTCTCTTTTGTTTCAGGTTTGTTATCAGTAAGAATAATTCTAGACAAGACTAAACAAACCTAGTAATCACTCTAATTGCTGACCTCACACAGTTAAGAAGGGGAGAAAAGGAGAAAATACATACAAAATTAAGACTAAAATAGCGATCAGGAAATCCACATCCACTTTTGATAAGACAGGTCGAGCAGGGGCAGAATTCGTCATTTCCTAAGCTCCTTACATCCAAAATTGAAATGTTTAGAAGACCTCAGGTTTCTGCCTCGTATAATTACAAAGAGGTGATTTGATCATGATACCTACACTTCAAGAAATTTAGATATACCAGGAATTCTACATAGATGGCGGATCAAAGTTTTGAACAACTGGGAACTTGCAGTTAACTTCACAGACACAATATGGTAAAAACACCCACCTGCAACCCTAGACATCACATCTTTATATTCAGCCCCACACTTTCCTGGTGTTGAACCAAACCTCTTCCACAGAGGTGATACACAACATGACTGTTCTGGCCACTTCTCAGAAATAACTGGCCGAACGAGACAAAGCATCTGGTAGTTTTAAGCACGCAGGTGCTTAAGAAGAGATAATTTGCCTTCCTTCTGGACTTCTAAAACTTATGCAGTGTTGTTTTTGTTGCTGCTCTGAATATTTCACATGCCACTTGTAAATGTCAATATAATCTTTGTGAAACCCTGAGCGCAATAAACATGCCCATGTACTGATCACACATTCTATAAACACAGAGCTTCTGCAAGTATAATTAATTTGTTCAAAACACAGCCAGACTAATTTATTACCAAAAGCTCCCTTTCTAGTCAGCAGGGAAAACTAGTCAAGTCTTGAAGAAAATAAATTGCACCATGAAGCACATAACTACCTGGAAACAGAAGCTTAATACTTGACATCTCCAGTAACAACCTAACTCTTCTGTGTCTAACCATGCCCATTTGAGAATATATTCTTTAATTATTTTCTTTTTTTTTCTAGATTTAGAGCTACCTTCTGATTTTTCCTATCAAATATTTGGAAGAAAGCAGTCAGAGGAAGACTTTCTTCCAAAATAACAGTGCTCATCTTGCTTCTTTGTCACATCACTTTTCCTTGGTGAAAGTTATTTATAAACCTTGGAAGTAGCAGGAAAGGAGAGAAGAAGATTCAAAGAAAGAACTCTCATTTCAACACAAAACTCTATGTTCTAAGGAGAGAACAAACCACAGTAAGCAAGAAAATTAGAGCAGTCTAGTAGGAAAAAGAGTAAAACAATTGACTTTCACTTCTTTGTAATAAAGAGAAATGGATTTTCTCACCTTAGAGTTGTAACCATCTGTGTGTAAATTGTAGTTTGTTTCCATTTTAAATAACATAGCTCTCTAGCAGGCACCATACTCATCACAGAAACAATTTATCCTTGACTCTAGGGACTGCCAAGTGACTCATCTCTCCGGATGACACAATTCACTCACAGCCAGCACACTCTTGGGCACCAACTGCCATTATGGTACGAGGTTATTTTCATGAGGGAATGGTTTTCCCCAGATGAACTTTCATTTGTCTTAAGTAATAACCCTTGTTCAAAATCAAGGGGCCTAATTCCGTAAAGCTTTTTACGTCTTGCAAATACTGTCAGAGCTTTTTTTCCCTGTTCAGCATGACATTTGCTCAGTTGTGACCACTGCAGTGTAGTCTGCAAAGTTTATTTTAAAAAGCTTCCAAACATAATATATTTGTTGTGCATCCAAGTGCCTGTCTAGTTGATTAAATCAGAGTTGGTCATTTTAGCACCCACTTAGGAAAAAGAATTTGGTTCGTTAGCTGTTTGTTCCATCACTAAACACTGCAAACTTAAAAATCCAACACACAACTGGAAACACACCAGCAAAACCCAAAACTCACACCCACCCACACATTGTCCCTGAACTCTGCAGGTTGCACCACCCCACTGCATCAGTGCTACCTGGATTATCAGGAACAGAGCTGAAATCACCACCACACCAAGGCTCTGATTCAATAAAGGCTCAAGAAGGTCGGGGCCAACGTGTAAAAGTTATACAATAGGAGGGTGCATCAGCTATTATCTCAAGGGAAGCTCTGCTGCCAACTATAATTATCAGTGACTTTCTCTACCAGCTGAAAATCCATCACCTTCTCATTTAGGGTCTCAAGAGCTATGGAGACAGTTCATTCTTGGGTCTGAAAGACTAAGATTTCTGAGAAACAGTATCTGTCACCCTTTGGCCGTGGAGAGAATAGTTTCAATGCACATTGCCACTCACCACAGGTAGCAGCACTTAGCAATATCTGCAGAAAGCCAGAGGGGTTGAAAAATCCTGAAAAAGGTTCACAGACTTTTTAAGAAGTTTTTTTAAAGTGCATCTGAGCCACAGTAGCACACTGTCTGAAAGCAGTAACTCAAAAAAGTAACAGCAATTGTGCAATAAATATAGCTAGAACCAAAGTTTAACATGAAGGGAATATCATATATAAATATGATATTAAATGTTTAAGTTCAAATGTCACAGGTCAGTTTACATAGTAAGTTTTTCTACACACTGCTTACCCCCAAAAATCTGAAGTTTTCTATGTCTCTATTTGCTGGATGAAAAGTGCAAGGAGGAGGAGAATGAAAAATAAAAGTGAAAAAAATTAGGTTTTCCTTTTATATTGATATCTCCCCTATGTCTGTCTTAATTCAGTTGATGAGAACAGTGACAAGAAGACATCAATTTACAAAGAATCAGAAGTAACAAAATTCTATTTCAATAAGAGTAGCACAGCTGTTGTCCTGTCAGCTTCCCCTTCATTGCTGGGATTCTGAACACAGGCTCTGGGATGCAAGAGAAAGAGGAGACATTTCATTCGTTCCATGACCCCAGCTGTCCCCTCTCACATTTTAGCCACACAAAGTCAGTGACAAAAAAAATTTCATTTTTATCAAGGACACACATTTTTATACACTATTTTTTATGGATTTAAATAGAAACAATATTCTGTTGGCTATCTGATCAACTTTATTAGAAAACAAATTGCAGTTATTTACTCTTTTTTAAAGTGTTAGACAACAGGCACTGCAGATTAATATATATTTTGAGAATTAAACCACAGTTTCCAAAAATCAATTTACAAAGTTATTACCTACCAAATGTTTCATAAGAGCTAAATACTAGAGACTTTTTTTAATAAAAAATTTTAAGTAAAACAGCTTACACTGCCTACACCACATGCTCAAAGAACTGCCAAAAGGAGAAATAATTTGTTTCTTAAATACATAACCAGTGTGATTGTGTAAGAATCTATGCAAGGTCATAATTTTCCAGAAAGGGCCTGCATTTGAGTTCACTCAGCATCTACTTCTATAGAGAGAAAAAAGTCATCCCAGAGAGATGCTTTTCTTTTAGAAAGGTGTGTAGCACAATATCTGACCTTATATTACTTACATACTGTGATTATAAAGCATTACTTGATACAAAAAAAAACAGTTTCATTACTTAGAACCTTTTTCTTAAACAAGGTTCCTTAATTCTGAGTGTTTGGTTGTTGTTGGGTTTGGTTGCTTGGTGTTTTGGAGGAAGGAAAAAACCAAGTATGTTCAAACATGTTGCTGTTATCTACCAATCTGAACCACGCTTCCCTCCTCAAAAGTTTTTACATCATATTACAAAACTGTACTTCTCTACACTTTGTGCCATACCACTCATTAGATGATAAGCTTCCTATTTGTTTTTCCCTGAAAGGAAAAGCTCCTCCTACAGCCCAAATTTTTTAATAAGGTACAGACTTCTTGTGTGTGTGTGTATGTGTAAACATATAGCCAAGAAATTTCTTGTGTTCTGTGATCATTCCTGACAACTAAAACACACAACTCACAAAGCAGCAGAACGTTAAAATTATTCTGTTTGAAGGACCTCGATACACATGCTAACCTGTGACCTAAAAGCTCAGCCACTGAGATGTAGATATTTTCCTTCACTATGCAGTCATTTATTATTTCTATTAAAAATCATCCCCAACATACATTTAGTTTTATAATAGATTGAACACTCCATACCAGGTGTATTGAGACCTTTAATTATTTGAAGGGGGAGACACAAGGGAAAGTTCACTAGATATTACTGGAAAAAAACAACCACTCCTCCAACTTCGGAACAGAAGCAACTCTTTTAATGGCAAACCAGAATGTTCTGACCTGCCTTAAGTTCACTGCTGCTTTTATGGTGAGAAATAGATATACCAGCAACTCTAGTGTTTGTGTGCACTGGTTAAGCTGTTTTGACATGATCCTAGTGAAAATCACAACAAACAGCCTAGAAACATTCCCTATTGTCTCTGTAGTCGAATATGATAACAGCCCCTTCAAAAGAGAGGCTGCTACTGGTGGTTCAACATTACAGTAGCACAGATGTGCCTCAGCGCTGTGGTAGGTACCTACTACAGACAACCTGCCCAGGAAGAAGCAGCGGCCGCCTTCAGACAACAGGAAGAAACCTCACATGCACAGATCCTAATCCTCAAAGAATCCACTTTATCAACTCTGGTATCTTCTGAAAGTCAAAAGCAATCCAAGAGATTGCTGCATTGATGAATTCTTGATATAGGTGATCTACAAGCCAATAAGGGAAGTTGTTCTGCTGGACCTGATCCCTACAAACAAGAAAGAACTGGTCAAGACTGAAGTTCAAGAGCAGTTTTCCTTGCAGTTATCATGAGAAGAAACTCAAGATCCTGAGACAAAAGAGCAAAGCAAAAGTCAAGATCACAATCATACACTTCATCAGAGCAGATTTTGTTCCCTTCAGACAGCTGCTTGGATGAACCCCATGGCAGATGACCCTGGAAGAAAGAGGGGTACAGGACAGCTGGATCATTTTCAAGGATCACCTCCTCCTAGCTCAGGATTTCGCCACCCTGACCAACAAAAAAAATCATACAAAGGCAGCCAAAGGCCTGCATGAATGAACAAGGAGGAAAAAACCTCAGACATGCAAGAGAAGTATATATAAATGGAGGAAACAGGTGTCCAGGAGGAGCATGAAGACTATTACGCATGAAGTGATGGTGTCAGGAAAGCCAAAGCCCCCGTGCAATTGAAGCTGGTGACAGACAGAGTAACAAGAAGGACTGCTACAGTTCTAGCAGCAGCAAAAGGAATGCGTTTGGTCCTGCTACTGAGTGGGGAAGGAGAGATAGTGACAAAGGATACAGGAAAGCCAAGGTACCCAGTGCTTTCTTTGTCTTGGTCTTTACTGGTAATTCTGAGCCTTTAGGACTCCCAAGCCCCTGAAACAGGTCAGAAAGAAGGACTTGGCTTTGGTGGAGGAGGGTCAGGTTAGGGGGCATTTAAACAAACACGACATACCGTGCAAAAAGAATGTGGGACTTGAGATATATCCATGAGTGCTGAGGAAACTGGCCAATATAATTGTGTAGCCACTCTCAGCACTCTGAAGACTCATGGCAATTGGGAAAGCTTCTTGAGAAGCGTTGGAAAGCATGTAGTTCCTCTCTTCAAGGAAAAAGATCCAGCAAATTGCCAGCCAGTCAGCCTCACCTCAATACCTGGAAGGGTGATGAATCAAACCCCTCTGGAAAGAATTCACAAGCACTTGAATGAATGGAAAATTATTTGCCGTAGTCACCATAGATATGTGAAGAGGAAAACTGTGTTTAAACAACCTGACAGCCTTCACTATTTTGAAGAATGAAAGTGCAGGCTTCAAGTAAGACTTTTGACACTGTCTCCCACATCTCAGGCAAACAGATGAAGGACTGATAAAAGCAGGTAAGCGAACAGTGAGATGGATCAAAAACTGAACCACAGTACCCAGAGGATTGTGATCAGCACAAAGCATCAGCAGAAGTTACATGTCTTTGGAAACTGCATAGGAGTTAACAGTAAGCCTAGGTACTGCCATTTTCAGTTTTGCCATGCGGTGCTGTTCGTGCATCAGCATTTCCACTGCATATCTCCTCTACTTTCCCCAAGAGCCCCATGCAATGTTTGAACTAGAGCACACAAATTCCCTTGAAAGGGTAAAACAGCTCAAAGCAATGTTACAAGATAGCTTCTGAATGCTGTAATTTCAAAGTACTGTGAGCTGCTTTGCACACATACTCATTACTTTAGAAAAATGTGACAAAGAATTTTTCTGCCAACTGCACCTTCAAGGAAGTTTAGATAGAATGTCAACACTTTGACCTAGACAAGACCACAAGACACATCATCCTAAAGTATGTCAGGGCCTCTAACCAACACAGGTGGTCAGACTTATCCTTCTCTATCTAGAAAAGGCCATTTTGTTAAAAAGAACCTCTTAAGGAAAAACTACATCCCACAAGTCTAAGCAAGAACTGCTGCAGGAGTATAAAGTCCTCTTAAGGAAATTTCCATTCACTAATCCGCTTGCTTTTGTGGCAGGACAAATAGGGTCTGTGGGATGTTCCTCCTCCTAGGAAAAAGCCCTCATGATAGCAACCCTGAGTAATATGGGTGACAGTTCTAGAGCAGAGCTGACAGTGCTCTAGGGCCAAGATGTGTCTCAGGAACACTTTTGTATCCAACAATCTCATTAATTTATGCCCCCAAGACATTTAAAGAACTTATCCATCAACAGGAAAATCAGACCTCAGAAAATGAGAAGGGCAGTTCTTATAATGCATTTTACCACCATCTCATTTGTCCATAATATGCACAGCACAGGAGAAACAGCAGGAGGCCAGCATAGCCTAAGGCAGGTTACTTACAAGAACATCCTTTAAGCAGGTATGAACCATTGCATTACATGATTTAAACTCACTCCTTAAGTCACACTTCAATGTCTCAAAAAAAAAATTACTTTGGGGTTGGGCACAGTACGGCTATCAGTCACTTGAAGAGCAGACTGTTCTTTCTTACAATACCACTACAGCAGGACACAAGCTTCGTAGAAATGGAAGAGGCTTACAGACTGAGCCAGCAAAGGGCTGAAATAGCACGGCAGCAGCAGAGTAAAGGAGAAAAAAAATCAGATTTTGTTATTGTATTTTTCTGTAGTACTGTGTAGTGAAGGCACATGGAAAGTTAGGTGAAGTGGGGGGTGGTACTTCTGCATTGGACAGCGGTATCTCACTGTCAATAACTTGCTAGTGGTCACTGTGTACGTCTTTTATAAAGCACAAGTGCAGCAGGCTTTTCAGTCAGACAAATACAAGCTGCCGCTTGTCATACAGGCGCTGCAACTGCCCTGAGGCAGGAGTAGACGTACAGAAAGAAACACCATTACAGATGTTAAATTGCACACTGCAGTGCTTACATCAGAAAATAAGAACACAGGATTAAGGTTTCTACCCAAGCAGTCACTATATGCCTTTTTTTCTGCCAGATTTAAAAGTTAAAAATTATAAGAAGCATCCCCAATGAAAATTAACTAGGTTTAAATTAATTTGGGAAATGAAGGCTATGTTCACAAAAAAGTCGTCCCAAAACCCACAAACCAGAAATTTTATCGTCACCCATATCCTCAAAGAAAGTGATGAGCCAAGCTACCTGCACTTAATTTCTTCCCCAAGCTTTTTAAAGAGTAATTTACTGCTCTTTTTAAGAAATGCTAATGGAAGGGAAAAAAATCCATTTGGAAGTTGCACTCATTTCAGAGATCAAAGCTAAGATTTCTTCCTCCTTCCTATCATTAGGGGGTTAAACTAGGCCTTCAACACAGTAAAAATTAACAAAACACATCCTTGCACAGAAAACCAGACATCAAAGGTAAGTTTTATATCTCAAGGAGTCAGAGATACCAGGAAGTTGATCTTGAAAAGGTGGCTACTTAGACAAGCATCTTTGCAGCCTCCCTCCAGTCCTGAAGGGATTCAGTCTACCTTGCTTTTTGACATCAGCAAATGGCTGATGATCTATCAAGCACACCTTGGTTCAGTCTACACAAACCAGCAGCACCTTGCACTGGCACCTGGGACCTTTGCCCCCACTATTTCATCATAATAGTGAATGATAATTTGACCTCACCTGCTTTATATCTTCATATTGCTTATTTGACATGTAAACACTTTGAGGCAAAACTTACCTTCTCCTGTAGGTTTGGATTTGGTTTTTTGGGTTTGTGGTTTTCTGTTGGTTTGTTTTTTTTTTTTTTTAATTAGCATAATAGTACAATGCTACAATAATATAAACAACAGATTAACTTGAAGCAAAGGGTTAGCTCAG
The DNA here is from genome assembly GCA_013397725.1 of Rhagologus leucostigma. Taxonomy (NCBI): domain Eukaryota; kingdom Metazoa; phylum Chordata; class Aves; order Passeriformes; genus Rhagologus; species Rhagologus leucostigma. The sequence goes on from VZTD01005887.1 coordinate 1,729,050, forward strand.
TCTTGCTCTGGTGAAGAGCCAGCCAAGGAAACAAGCGGTAATGACTTCAACTTAATAGTATGTGGAATTAACTTATGCACAATTTACAATACACTAACCTTGTTAATATGACAGCTACTCTTTTTAAGGTCATTACAAAATATTCTCTGCAGGAAAACTACATAGAGCACATAACCTCTTGAGCTTTCTTGGAAAAACTGCACAGACAATATCTGTAAAATAAAACTCCCTAACCTCTAGTTGAACACATCTTTTTATTCCTCACTTGACCTTGTAATAAGAGACAAAAAAATGGGTTGGCTTTGCAGCTTCACAGCTAGAAGCATGTGGAAAATATATACACCAGAGACATTTTGTTTCATGAAGATAGAAGGTGATATTGTAATAATTTGTTAGCATTTGTGTGATCCATGAATAAGCTGTTTTACCTCTTTTACAGGTTCTTCATCCAGGGCAGCATCTTCTACCACACTCTAGTGAACAGAGAAAAGAGGAAAAATCCTGTAAATATACATTAACAAGAAAGACAATTCTAAGCCAAGACCTAGCACAAAATACTGTCAATTTAGTTTTAGACAGTTAAGTTGCTCTCAATTTATACTACTATAGCAGGCTTGTTCAATTCTTCACACTTTGCACAGGTAAATTACCCTTTGAATCCATGGGGACCTGCTTTCTCCAAGATATATAAAATGTTAAGAGAAAAAAGTACAATTAAAGAACTATTGAAATTGCTGATGAAGAGTTAAAGCCAAATTTGTTATAGAATGGATAAAGAGCAAAGTATTGTTACTGAAAAAAAAACCTAGAGAAATGGAACAGCATTTTTTGCTGAGAAGTGAGCATATATGTGTATACATAGGAACAAATTTTCTAAACACTCAGCTTCTATTTTAATGTTGCGCTCACCTAAAATCCATTAAGTAGTAATGAACGCTTTGGAAAATAGGTAGAAAGAGTACATAGAGCTTGATCATACAACCCTTCCTCACGAAAAATATTCCCAAGGCTGTAATTCACTATCCTATCCATCCAGCTTGAGTGGGATCAATAACTTTGCTGACCCTCAAAGAAATTCTAGAACAGCAAATATCCCAATTTTCTTGCTTACTTGTCAAACACAATTAATGACCTCTTGAGTCAACGGGGGAAAGCAGCAGTATTTCACCCTAATCTTCCTTCATACAAACATTAATATAGAACATGCCCTCGATGCACTCTTCCTTATCAAGCGATTGATTTACTATAAAAGCTGTCTTTAATATCTGCAAGGCATTCACCTGAGTCATGCACAGGCACTCATAAATGCCTCTGTTTTAAAAGGTTTTTTGGCATAAAGGAAGGGAAGGAGAAAGAGGTCCATATGCATCAAAGAATTAAACTGTCTCCCTCCTTGTCTACTATCTGTGAAAAGCTTCCGTGAAAAAGAACAACTTGCAGACAACCATGAAAACATTTTATCCCACACAGATTCAGAGACCATGACAGCTCCCTTGAATCAGTACAACCACCAGTGTTTAAGCTGCATTCAGCTCATTAAAGAGTAAATGTTTCTCCTGTTTGAAAATGTCTTCATGGACAAGAGCCCACAAGAGATGAAATTAATTTCTATGTGCTTTTACTGGATTTGAGCAAACACTACTTTAGTAATTCTATCTACAGCACAATCTAAAATGGTCTGAAGTTATAGCATATCTTTATTGTGCTTAGACACAGCAATAAATAGAGCCAATAAATAGTGCTTTATCTGTTCTTCTCATCTAAACTGCTCAAGTTTATGCCTGCAATTCTTTAACCATCTAAACTTTTTGTAAATGAAATCCCAGCAAGTGATAGAACACTGTAGCTCAGCTATGCTATTCTTTCAAGCAGGAAATGAAAAAAAAAAGCACCCCCAAAACCCACACATCTGATTGCAATGGGTCAGTTAAACTTGGTAAGGAGATCCACATAATTTCTTCTGAAAGAGAGGTATAAATAGTCCTCTATCAGCAAAAGAGGTGACAATACAAAGACGCTGTCCCAGGCAATGTACATTGGGCTTTAGTGAAGGATTTACCCTGTGATCTAGGGGAGTTTTTCCCAGAAATTGACAGCAGAAAAAGCAATGACTGAAGTGTTTTCTGTCTGGACCAGAAAGAACAACACTGGGCACACACAAAAGAAACTGATTTCAGGAAGAAGGGAAGGAGGAAGAAAAAAACCAGGCATGTATATGCACTTTGAATACCAGTCAATGGAAAGGTAGACTTGGGAGGGGAGCACCATTTCTATGATGTTCAGCAGAAAACTGTTCACCATAAATATAGTTATACAAGTCTTCTCATTGTGAAAGTGATTTAACAAGGTGCCAGCTGACTTCTCAAACATAATCAGGAATGATACACAGTTTCCCAGCTATAACCTGTTTATTAGCACTCAGATTCCTTGCATCCCACGAAGTGGAACAAGTGACAGTATTTAGAAGTGAATCACATTATTTAAACCTCTGCAAGCCCCTCACAGCTTGTTTTCAACCTAGGGACTCCAGAACAAGCTGTGCTGGTATAATCTATCACATTATCACTTCTGTGGTATTCCTTACATGTACAAACTAACACCTTGCATGAAACCTTTCCTGCTGTTCAGCAATTCCTTTTCAGTCAAGTGTTTTGTGTTCTCCACAACCTGTCTGGCTCAGTTACACTCCCCTCTGTCCCTCCCACCAAAATCCTGTTATAGTACTTCAACCAAACAAGGGGATGTGGGGTTAAAAAATAAACACAAACCCCCACACACACCTCACAAGTTTCACTCATCTATTTCTACCACCTGTTTGTTACAAATGTGCATCCTCTGCTGCAAATAATTGACCTGAAATACTTTGGTATTTTTGCACTACTCAACAGTCCCAGAAACACTCAGGACTGGAGCATACAATGAATACCTTGCCTCACTACAGGACGAAAATCATAGAATCACCCAACCTGGAAGATACCCACAAGGATCACAAGGATCACAGAGTCCAACTCCTGCACAGGAGAACCCCAAGAATCACACCATGTGACTGAGAGCATTGTCCAAACACTTCTTGAACTTGAATGATGCCTTTCTTGACACACGATAACCTTAGATTGCAGGTAATGAAAACACTACAAGACAAACGGTGAGCACACACAACACGGCGGCCAGCTAATTATCACAGCATCGGGTTTCCAGTACGATCCGGAAAGCAGAGTCTTGAGCTAAGATGTAATGGGCAAATGGGTTATCAGAACCCAAGTGAGGTCCACGGACCTTTTCGAGCCTCAAATTATAGATCACATATTTATATATAATCATGTATAGATCATACACATATAGATCACACTTTTAAGTGTGAGCCTGAGTCCGACTCAGCCCGCTTTGCGGGTTTCCATCTGTTGTGCACGCTCTTTCCTTTCCAGCCAGCCCAGTCCCCCGGGGCACGGTTCCGACCCGGGCCCGGTGCCGGGCGGGCGGCAGGACAGG